>CAIGRS010035169.1:0-11193 GCA_903798395.1 Fraxinus floribunda | reverse complement strand
TAAATTTGAGGACCTATTTTGCAATTAATAACCCATTTCATTAAGGGTAAAATAGACCTTTTAACGAAAAACTTAAAAAGTCACTATTCACGGGTCATTTTGAAAAATCTCCCTACAAATGTGCTCAAATGTGAATTCTTGACCAATTCAGATTTTTAGAAATTTCTATTTGGAAAAATTGCACCATTGGTCTCAAGTCGTGACCTTGTTACAAATTGATCTTCAATTTATATTTTATATTTTATCAATTTTATGCAGATATCTCTATTTTTGGATTTTGGTTTGAAGGTAAAATAGGTATAGACTTAACTTTAATAAAAAATAAAAAATAAAAAAAATAAAAAAAAAAAAGAAGAAGAAGAAGAGGAAATTGCAAAAAAACTTTTACATTGTCTTTTGCAAAAATGTCCAAAATTTCTTCAATATCAATTTGAAGAATATATAGACCAAAATACCCTCATTAACAATTTTAAATTCCACAATAAAGACAAAATTATTTATATAATTAAAAATTATATTGATCAATAATAACTTAACACATAACCTATGCTATTTATTTTAAAAAGTACCATGTCAATCATATATTAAATACTCACTTCTCCCTTTAAGTGGTAAATAAAACATTTATGAAATGTCGAGAAGTACATATAATGTCAAGAACATTATGAAATGTCGAGAACTCTCATGTTCAGAACAAAATCTCGTTTTAAACAAATAAAGTGTCAAATGTCAATATAAATAGGATAATTATATTACAACTACAATTAGGGTTTTAATATATTTTTTAATTAAATAAATGATTGTTACATCACAAATACAAAACTTAATTTCTTTCTTTCTTTTTCTTTAACATATCATTGATCTTAGTTATTCTGGAGGGTTTTGCTTTCTTTCACAAAGGTAAGATAATTTTCTTTTTTTCACGGTAAATGAATTTATATCCTATTTGACCATTGTGTCCCAAGTACTTTTACTTTGTGTTTATACTCTGTAATCGACTTCAAAGGGTTTCAACCGATTTATCTTTCACAATCCAAAATTGTAGAAACTGGAAATTTAGTTTGAATCTATACCATAGAACCTAATGTCATAGGGGACAAATTCAACAACCGAGCATCTTCAGTAAATTCAACAAGTTAATCTTTCATGTATAGTTATCAAGTCAAGTAGTTGAAAGTGTATGAACAGAAGGAAGTATGAGTATTGTCAGGATTACTCTTTAATATTAACTTGATCAAATAAAATCGATTTTACTCTTCTAAGCAAAAATCTTTGGGACATTATTAACTCTAGCCTGCTCAAGCCATCATTACTATCGGAACTTAGCCCCTGTTTGACACCCATTTATTTCTCTTTCTCATTCTCATTCTCATTCTCATTTTTCAGTTCAACCACACATTCTTCTAATAAAACAATATTACACACAAATAAAAAAAATTTCATCACCTTTTCACCACACATTCTTACATCAATCACTATTCTAAAAATTCTTTTCAACCCAAAATGGGTTTCTAACAGGGGCTTAATGTTATCTAAATCACACCATTTTCTACAAGTAGAGGAAGATAAAGCTTCTAGCTTGGAAGATGTGCATTATAAGGGAAAGAGAAATAGGTAAAAAATAGTCCTCGAAGTTCAAGCTTAACTACTTATGTTAAATAACGAACCTGCAGATTTAAGGTAAGGGCTTTGGTGATTCTATTTTCAAGATCAATCTACGCATTAATGATAACTCACAAATAATCAGATGAAAACACTCCTTAATTGCCACCGTCAAATACATTTCAATATGCATGTATTACTATGTGCGGGATAAACATGAACCATATATATGAATATGCCTTTTCATATCAAGTGTTTACGATTACTTTGTGTTTGAATGATCAAGACTAATTTTGTTGGGATCCAAACGCTAGGATCTGTTTTCGAAAATTATAAAAATGGTGCCGTTGGCATTGTTATAGTTTCTTTTCAAGGCACTGAGAATATTTTGTATTATTTTCTTTTGGAAGCTAAGAAATTTTAGGTCATTGATTTTTCTCGAAAATCAATTTCATAAAATATTTTTCCGAAGTGATTCCCAAAATAGGTCTGTTAGTACCGAAGCTATGTTAAGAAACGATGGTTTTGTATCGACATCATCTTTGCTGATCCCAATGCTTGTTTTAGAATAAGTGAAAATGTTTAAAGGATGAGAAAAATGAGGAGTAATATTGGGGTGATGAATACATCATAGTATTTTTTTTTAATTTTTAATTTTTATTAGATTATGAGTATAATTATAATTTTATTGTGGTGTATTTATTGAAAATATATTTTAATTGTGGTGTAATTATAATGTGGTGTAGCAAATAAATTTTGTAGTGGTAATATAATTACCCTTAACTTTATTAGATTAAAATTTGATTTTAATCCGAAACAAACATGGCCTTACACCACGTTTTTTTTTTTTTTGTTTTTAGTTTTTATTAAGATTAGGGGTATAATTGTAATTTTATTGTGGTGTATTTATTAAAAATATATTTTAATTGTGGTGTAGTTATAATGTTGTGTAGCAAATAAATTTTGCAATGGTAATATAAATACCCATATAAATATGGTCCAAATGTTGATAACAACTTTTAAAATGTTGAAAAAGTCAAGAAATGTCAAGAATAACAACTATTAAATACAACTTATAAAAAAAAAAAAAAGATTTCAAAGAAAAATTATCTTCTACCGAGAATTGTGGAAAGTCTAATCAACTGCAAATTTGGATGAGATTAAATTTTTCTAAATAAAATTATATGATTTTCTTATAAATTGAAAGCATATAATTATTTTTTAGTATTAATGACTTTTCTACATATTCTTCATTTTTTCCCCCAAAATTATTGGTCAATACCTAATAGATAATAAAAACAAATAAATTCATTAGATATTAGTTGGCATTAATGTAGCTTCTCATGTAAGCTACTTGTTCTTCTAAAATATGTGACAAACTGAAAAAAAAATTGCCATTTTTCGTTGAGTATAATAAACAATTTGGTACCAAATTTGGCCATTTTTCCAAGAGTTTTCAAAATTAGACAATTTTCAATTGACAATCATGGGATTGACCAATTTTGTAAATTCCCCATAAAAAAAAATCAAAAAGTATAAAGTAAAGAAGTACAAAAAAAGAAAAAGGAAAAAGAAACAGTCAAACCTAACCAATCCAAATCCCTTATTGTCACTCATCTCTATACATTCTTAGCAGGCCCGTAACTACCTTGCTCTCTTGTCGATTCCTATCTACGCACATTATCTTAGCCACTCTATATACTTGTACAAATTGCAATCTAAAATTTAAAGTTTAAATAATAATGTCTGCTTGGATTCATGAACTGTAAAATATCAATGTTATTCTTGTTTGGTGGGGATTTCCTTGAATTGAGACAATGAGAATGATTCATAAAACCATCTTTCAAGGAGGCATAGGAATATTTGGACTTGTATTCAATTCAGAGCTTGTCCGGAGCAGCTTTTCAAGGGAGAAAAATCAATTTTTGGACCGTAGCAAGCCAAAATCAGCCATCTTTGTTGACTTCTGCTCTCACATTGGGTCCTACCTGACATTTAAATGGTCAAAAAGTGCTAATAATGGAGGAGAAAAAGTTCTACCAGATGAAGTCTCAATGTATGAACTACGAAAATGAAGGAGTGGTAGGTAAACCTTGACTGACCACTTTGACACTATGTTAGAGGAAGATCGCCTAGAAAATATAATCTAATCCACATGGATACATAATAAAAGGGTTGGCACAAAAAAATAAATACTCGAGCTTCAACTTGATTGGGTTTTGCTACACCCCTCCCCCACTCATCATAGGAGGGCTTTCCATGGCGAGCCTCGGTCAAGTAGCAAAATCCAACTTGATTTTGGTTGCTTAATAGATTAGTGTGCTTAGGTGGCAATTACATGTAATGGAACGGTGAAATTTGAATTTAAATAAAGGTTCAACTGTCCATTTTGAAATTAAGCCCGTTTGATTCTCATTTTTCCTTCATAAAAATGAAAAATATGATCGTTATTCATCACATTAAGCCATTATTTTTGAATTTCTATTTCTTGTGTGGGTTCCAATAACGACTATATTTTCATTCTCATTCTACAATAATGTGGTTGAGACAGGGCCTAAATTGAAGTATAATGACCCACTCTAGATAAATTAAATTTTGATGACCTAATTGAAATTATTCTGAAAGTCCAGTGACTGTATCTTACAGAAATGAGAAAAATGAAAAATGAAAAATAAAAGGAAGTGTTGCTGCCCAGGATCGAACTGGGGACCTTTAGTGTGTAAGACTAACGTGATAACCACTACACCACAGCAACTTCTTTCTCTTTAATTGCATTATAATTATATCTAAATATTATTGTTAGCAAGGTTCGCCACAAACTTCGGAGATGATTGATGATTGACAACGAAATTGTTCGATCTTGAAAATCCAAGAATATTCATCTTTCTGTCTTCCTACCTTCCGACCGAATTGAACCCCTAACTCTGATTTCTCATTGAATTGATTGATCGAATTTTTATTGGTGCAATCCAAGATCATAAATCGGAAAAATGTCCCGGATGGCGCTAGCTGTTTCCATTCACTGCTTAATGTACTGAATTCCGGGATAGGAATTGTCGGTATTGCCTTGATTGTATACGCCTTTGGATGTTTAAGGTTTGGCAACGCCACCTTGGCCCTGACTCCTCCCCCAATGCTCCAATCCCTTGGTATGAATATGACATATACATGGAAGAGAATTGTTTTACGTTTGTTTGTGTGTTCGTGTGTGGTGGGACAATGATTATAATTGGAAAAAGTTCAAATGAAAGCTAATTGCTTTATGTTTATATGAATTTTGCAGGTTCATGTGCACTATAATTGGACTTGGGACTAGTTGTGTGTGATCAATTGCTCGTGTCACATTGCAGCCGAGACTGCTAATGGTTGTTGTTTATACATAATATCCTTATGATTTGTTTGATCTTTAATTTTCGTATTTCTATTAATATGTGGATTGTGATGATGGACTTATAGATAACAACTTTTTCTACCTTATATGAATTGTAAGAATGCTAGTTTGTGTTTTTGTTCATTTATCTATTTGCTAGATTTAAATCTCTTCGTTGGATTAATTTTCGTCCTGCTTTTTCTACTAAATGCTCAAATGTTCATTATGTTGTGTAATGTTGATGTAGTAGGCAGCATTAAACAGTCACTATCACTGTATAAACACAAAGAGAAGTGGAGAAGAAGAATATAGAGGGTAAAATGCTTTATTACAAGTACAACAATATTATTGAATATCTTAAATTGTTTATCATTTGCAGTAATATGGATGGCCTGATGGTGATTTACAGCTTAAATCTATTTAACATTTTTCAGAATTCAACATGAGTGCATGTCCTGCATGACTACAAATTGTGTAAGTTCTCAGGACATGAAGTGTTTTCTATTTTTATAAGCATAGCTTGTAGTGTCTAAAATTGGTATTTGTTTTAGATATATTAATTCCAGTATATGAAGTTGAGTCAAGAGGGAAATATGTCATTCAGAAAATGTGTATATATTCCTTTACCGTTGACCTTAGCTGGGGTAGTACATGGTTTTCATCTTTATGCTTCTAGTGCTAGAAGCTGCAGTTACGGCAGATGCGTTCTTAAGCAGAAACTGGGAAGAGGTATCTGAACTACTTTCCACCATTTATTGTGCATGAAATGTCTTATTGTTCTAATAATTTCTTTCTTTCTTATAATTTACTGCGTGTATATTAGGACTTCCCAGATGACCCAACTGGAAATCTTGATGAGTTAAAGGGCTTTATTAAGGATAACTTTGTCATTTGCAGATGGATTGGCTTGACAGTTGTGGGTCTACAGGTCTCGCGTGCACATAGATGCACAATCATTCAATAGCCACATCCTCTGCCTTTCCGTCACGAGTGACTAGCTGGTTAGGTACTTCCACTGTTTCTACACCTTCCATATTCCGTTTTATTTTCTGGTCTAATTTTTCCAGACTCTAATTTTATCAAGGTCACTAATTTTCATTGGAGATAAGTTTTCAGTGATAGGATATCAACTCTGATCATTTTGGAGGTCTCTACCATTGGGTCGGTCGATAGGCAGGGTGATCACATTTTGAAATAGAGAATTCTTCTAAAATGTTGATATAAATTGGGAACTGAGAATGGAGTGATGCATTTTTAGCTATTACAATCATCATTGTCATTTATAAGGTTGTGTGAAGTGAGATGATCATGGTTGAAGTCTTGCAGTGATGAAGTCTGATTTCGTCATGTTAGAATCTTATAATATTATCTAGATTAGGAGATCCATTACATCAATTCTCTCCTTATTGTTCACGGCATGCATTTAGTTTTTTCCTTAGTTGCTGGTCTTTGCCCTGGTGATAATTGTTTTCAATGCAGGGATTATGTTATTGGCAATTATTCTCAAAGCTCTTGGACTTCATTCCGAGACATGCTATGATAGCGATGATGATTATATACTAGACAAGAGAACTATTGAAGAATTACGTCCCATCATATTCTTATGTTGTTAGGGACCCATTCTATCAGCTAAAAATGATTCTTGGAATATAAAGATCAACAGTAAGGTACATATTTCTTTGACCTTGGGATTTAAGCGTATTATATCACCTATCAATCTCTGAAGGAAATTTGTATTTGCAATTGGCTCGGGTGGATATAGTGTTTTATATTTTTTTATATTGCAGCAATTGTTTCCCATTTCTCCTGATTTAGAACAATTTTTGAACAGATATGCTGAAGGTGGCATGTTTCTTTTTGTCTAGTATGTGGAAATTATTTATTAAATATACACAAAAAGACACAAATCTTGAAATTTATCTCTATAAACGAAGAAACACACCTATTGGAAAATAATCATTCCAAAAGTCATGATTTTTCACATGGAAAGACACCTTTTGAGCCAAACGGTTCTAGAATATTTCATAATATTTTACATAATATTCCAATAGTTCACGTATTTAAGCGCCTTAAATTTGACTTAATTTCTCATTCACCAAATAACGATTTCCACCTAAATAATCATTAAAAAATTGGACAAAACCAACTTTAATGCAAAATTACAACAATCTCCCACGTGAATGAAAATTATTGCAAATGATTATGCAGATACTAAAGAGAGTTCAAGCAAAAAACTATTACATTTGGATAGGTGCCTTATAGATTTGAACATTCCGTAGTGAAATACTATCGGATTTATTTGGCTGATTAGTGAACGCGGTCTTGAACTGTCAGCGTAAACCAAGACAATAATACTTATAAAATAACTACCCTAACATTTTCGAGTATTCACTGTTGTGTTCATTTTGGCCCTCAACAATTTTTGGGTTTCATAAATGCTTTAGAAAATTCAAGCCTTGTAACATTCTCATAAAAGCGGTCCCACTTACATAGGTGATCTTCTATTAAGAGTACATGTCATACCATACTTGGTTTGTCCAAGATATATGAATCATGAAAAGTATAAGTTAACCTAAAATTTTCTGCAAATAATATTTTTTTTATTATAGGAATGGCTAGAAGTTAACTCAAAGTGCTCATTGAATCTTCATAACTTAGTTATTCCATTGAATCAAGATTTTGGAATCTCCAATCAGCAAAATTAGGTCACCATTACAAAAGTCATTACGTAGTAGGCTTTAAGCGCATTTACCTCAATATGCAATATATTTGATCTCTTGGCAAATTTTTTCTTAGTGAATTTCTCTTGGTATATTTTAATGTATCATTTTATAAGCTGGCTTGTTGAGGCTGGCATGTTGTGCTATATTCACTTCTTATATGCTAAAGTGCGAACATCTAGTGAAAATGGACAGTCAAGAACGATATCAACACTTAAATCATGCTCTCGGGACTTGTTTGAGGCCATAAAGAGCCTTGTAGAGGTGAACAAACATGTGAAGGCTGAAAATCATCAATGATCTCCGGATGTTGAGTCATATAAACTTCGCTAAGTTTTCCATGCAAGAAAGCATTATTAACATTCAATTTATGAGCAGCCCAACCTTTACTTAGAACAATAGATAACACAATGTGAATGCTTGCTGGTTTAACTACCGGGCTAAACGTGTCATGGTAGTCGACCCCAAGACATTGGTGAAAGCCCTTAGCCACCATACAGGCTATACACCTTTCAATACTAGAATCAGAATGATGCTTGATTTGGAATACCAATATGCACCTGACGACATTGTGCTTAGCCCTGAGGATACCAAAGCTTTCGCCTCAAGAGACAGACTCGCCTTTGCAAAAGATTGTGGATTTGTGCTAGATAGTGCAGAATGCAACGCCTTATGTGTTGTTCAATGTATGCAGTCTAATCTATACTAGCTCCAAAATGTCTATTTTTACCTATATTGCACGTAGCAGAGATAAATCCCACATCTAATAATTACCGAATTATAGACAAACATATAATGGTTTGGACTACAAGTCTTGAAAATTTCAGAAAATATAAATATAATTAAATGAAGTAAGTTATTGAAATAATTAAAATGAAACTTCCTTAAATCCCAGGTCTTTTTGAGGTTAATTAGTATTTCACAGAACTTGAACAAGATTATTTAAAAATAATATTGTTGATGCTGATTATTTCTCTACCTAATATAGGATAAAAAGTATCCTAGGAACTAGAAAAAGATTGTTTGACTATACGTTAGTATTGATTATTCTACCAAGTACAAGCATTAATAGAGAAGACCTCTAGACGCTGTTAATGTTGAATTTTGTCTCGTTTTTCTATTGTCCACTGGCAAAGGAAGGCATCCAGTGATTTCGATGCATTAATTTTGACCGTGAATGTCATTAATATTGAAGAATAAATGGCTTCAAAAAGGAAGTACATTAAAAAACATAATAGTCACTGTTTGAGTAAGGTGTACACCGTCCTCAATGCTTTTTTATACAAGGCTATAAATTAAAAGAAAACCAAATTAAAATTTAAAGATATCCATTTTTCTCCAACTTGATCCCAAATAATATTTAGATCTTGATGGGATCAATAAACAAAGCAATGACATGAGGCTTTAGAACTTTTTGTGGTTGTGTATATCCATCTTCGTTACCTTTATAAGTGACATCTATAATGCGTTCAAGGTTTAGAATTCGCATCAAAATTTCTCTCGGAGATGAACTTGGTCGGAAACATTCTTCATTAATATCCTTCCATGCATTAGTAGCCATTTCAAAAAATTTATCAATGGCCACTTCTTTAGTCACGCCATTCTCCTTCATGTATGATTCAATGCCGGTTGCAATTTGACCCCTTTCCTTCTCAACCTTCAATAAGACAAAATTTGGAGAAAACTCTTAGGAAATAAATTTATTAATTTGTAGATTGTTGTTTACTTATAACAAAAGTAGTGCATTTGATACCTCATAGGTAGCAATATCATCAATGAGCCGACATATTATGAGGCTTGAAACAAGCATTTTAGGTTTATTGCTTAGCCATTCAAATTCTTCCTTGGTGATGGATTTAATCCCCAATAAGGATGTAGTTGTATGATAAACGTAAGTGCATGTTATTAAGGCATTGCTCATGTACTCCGAAAATGGTGGCAAATATCCTTCGATAAACCACTTGGCTTCCACATAGTATGTCCTCACAAGCTCTTTTAGCTGAACAATTTTTTTAGACATGCGTGAGTTAACCAGGGTAACTTAGGTATAAGAAACATAATAGGAAGCAAGAAAAATAGGAATAACATAATAGAAGAGTAAAAAAGTAATACTAACCGCTTCTTTTGCATAGTAGACTGCATAAGATCGTCCTTCTTTCGATAATTCTTCATCAAATTGCTCATAAAGATTTAGAAGAGCACTATAAAATGGTTTGATATATTCTGGTAGTCGATCAATCTCGTTAATATCCCACCTAGAATGATTACAATCATGAGTACACAATTGATTAATATAAATATATTAGGTATACATGAAGTGGAAGAAATATGTACTTTTGAATGGCCTCCGTAAAAATTTCAAGTTCTTCAACTACACCATAGGCGTCATATGTATCATCTATTATTGATGTCATTGCAATGGTTTTGGTGAGCATGATTCGAGCAACGGAATATTGAGGTTCATGATAAACTCCCATAGCCCAGAAAAAACATTCTACAACTCGGTCTCTAGCATATGGAAGCTTGGAAACAAGGTCCAAATCCCTCCACCACCTGCAATAGATATAAGGAGCATGTTATTAATTGATGTACAAATACACTTGTACATACATAGTGCTGTTAATTTTATGAACTTGTCAATTGAACATTACCTTGATACTTCATAGAGCTCCTTTTTATGCAACATCTGCAATGAATTATAGTCTAATTTGGCAAACCTCAGCAGCATTTCATTCTTGGACTCATCTTCTTGGTAGATGGAGATAAAGTTACGTGCCTCAATTCTTGGGTTCCCAAAATGGATGCATTGAACAAGGGCATGAGCTACTTGTTTCCCAAGGGTAGAGCTTAGATTTGGTGCCATGGATTTCAGGTTATCTGTTGTAAAAGCGAGGGCTTCTTCTAGTATATCTTCTCCATGCACTCTTAAATATGCAGCTTCATATAAGCTCAGCAATCCGCTTGCATCGCTCTTAATAGACTCTTTGAATTTTCCAGTCTCGTCTATGAATTTTTTAAAGATATCACAGGATATACGGTAGCCATGTTGTCTGAATAAACGAAAATGAAGTGCAACAGTGTACAAATCATAGGCTTCATCTGCATAGTTTGAGTTCAGATTAAAGAAATGATCTAGTAGTTCTTCAATCTCATTTGCAAAGTGATATGAGATGCCCAAGCGCTCAAGTGTTTCGATCAAATTCATAGTTTCCACCATGTCTTTTCCAGGAGCTGTTAGCATGCTTTTCACTTCATTCTTAAGCCCTTCAATCTCCTCGTCATATTTCTCTGTTAACTGTATGATTCCACAAGGATAACGTATTATAAGCAAATCTGGTTTCACTTCTTTAATTAACATACATACTAAAGAGTGCGCAATTTGAAAATCTGATAGATTCTTTCACAAATTAGAACACAAATCCTTACAAATGGGAATATGCAATTGTTTTTTCTTTCTTATTTTCAACCACACATTCTTTAATAAAATAATATTAGACGTAA
>CAIGRS010035161.1:0-19377 GCA_903798395.1 Fraxinus floribunda | reverse complement strand
TGCCTGAGATGAACTGAATATCCTTGCACTGGAAAAGATGCCTCTGAATCAAATAGGTTTACAACTTTGTGTTTCCACTATTGCTTCTTATTATGTTGGGTTTCCTAACCAGCTTCTGTATATCGCAAGATGTTCTATCTTAATTTGATGATAACCTTTATATCTTTGTGGTTGCCAGTATTGTGCCATGGGTCTCGGCTGGGTTGGGTTAGATTTTCGCAGCCTGCTTCCACCTCTATTTGAAGAGTAAATTAACATTCAACATTCCTTTAATTATTCCCTTGTTTTTTAATTTTTATATTTGGAAAAACTCTCACTATACATGTCTTTGGATTATAACAGAGCAGTCCTTAATTTATTCTCCAAGAATATGAGTGTAGCTGTTGAGAATTTTCAGGTAAACCAATGTCAAGAATATTATTTCAAAAGTATAATGTTCTTATGTTATTCATCTGCCTGCAATAATCCATTTTGGAATATGTTTTGTCTTAATCCATTCCAGGTAGTGTTGGATTCTCATCGTTGGGTCCCATTACCAGCAGTTGGCTTTCCGGCCAATAGTTTTGGTGAAGAAAATCAGGATGATGTTACACCTCCTCCTAGTCTTATGGAGCATCCCCCTCTTGCTGTTTTTATAAATGGTAAGATTCTCTAAAGTTTGGTCAACCTCTTTGTAGACTTTTAAGTAAATTATGGTTGTTATCTAAATATGGTAATCTTATTTAGGAAGTGTTTTATGCATTCTCTGTGTCATAGCTAATGATTGGAGTTAATTGCACTTTCTGTCTGGTGGTGGCAGGTGTATCAGCAGCGATGAATGAACTACGTCCTTGTGCTCCATTAAGTTTGAAAAACATGCTTGCTCAAGAGTTAGTTAAGGGACTGCAGGCTGTCTCTGATTCTTTATTGAGATACAAAACAACTAGGATGCTCAGAGACAATGAATCTTCTCTTTTCCTTAAGCTTTGCCAAGCATTTATCGAAGTGAGTTTATTATTACCATGTCCGACTTTTAGCTTTAACATTGGCCGTGCTTAAAAGCAAGTCAAACTTACTTTTTCGCCAATCATGATTGTTGTGGTTATTTCTTTTTCTAACAAAACCTTCTCTAGAAAGTGAAAAATAAAATTTAAGCACAACCAGACATTCTTTTTTTTTATTTAAACAACAAATTAAAATTTTGTGCGAATTCTTTCAGGTTGCTTTTCCACATTGCGTCACCTGCTTTGGTCGCTGTTACCCTGGCGGGGCTGCTCTGATTGCAGATGCTAAGAATATGTTTGATGGGATCAATCGTTTATTGGCAACCTCTCCCTCAAGAGCACTACCAAAACAAGTACATAATGTGGACTCCAACAGCATGCCAGAGAACGGCAATCTGCCTGTGCCGGAAAACGGGGATGTAAATTCCAATGAACGAGCAGAAAGTGATAACGAAAAGGAAAAAGAACAAAATAACATCAGACCACAAAGGAGAAGCTCAGTAACGAATGAAGATAATTTGGATCCACAACATCAAGAAGTGCAGATATAGTATAGTACCTGTGAAACTGTCCTGAAGGTACCAGCCTCCATCCAAATTGATCATTGTAATTATTATGACTAAAGGTGTTGTGTTCTTTTTTGTTCTTGCTCGTTTTTGTGGTCATTTTTACCCGCGATAGTGATAATTTGACGTTTAGAACTTGTGCAGAGGAGATGAGCGTCTTCGTGTAATCAAGATGAAGAATTATTTTGTATGAAGGTGACTATGTAGTTCTGTCGTTATACTTGAAGAATTTTGATTCCCTAAATCCTCTAAACCCTACTGTGATTATGCATATTTTTCTAGCGGAAGTTGACTGACCGTGATTGTAAAAACAGAAAGAAATTCGAGTGACCAAGTTGGAACCAAAAAAGTTGGGTGACTAAAACGTTGATTAATGTCTTCTTCTAACCCCATCTTAGAAGAAAATGTATGCCTCAATTGCAAGCTTCTGCGATGGAATTAGAAGAATATTTTAGTTTGTTAATATGCTCATTGGAAGGAAACTGAAGTTTGGCCGAGCAGCAAAAAGTATTCACATTTTCAGGAACAATAATCCTTAAGAAACTTTTTGTTCTCAAGGTCAGACAAGCTTTAGGTTACAAGAAATTTCAGAATTAAAAAAAAAAAAAATAGAAATGCAGAATGAATATATTCCTACATATTGGCTTATTGCATAGTACGGTATTGACTATTGAGATTAAAAAGGAAACATTTTCCATTTAACTACAATGCATCAAACGTGCTCTAAGGTCATGCGGATAGTATTCTTCGATGTTTTATTCAAAAGTATGTCATTGCTTCTTTTCTAATTCAGAAGATTAAATTTACCTTCAACCAAGTATCTAAAAGGTGTAAGATGTGACAAGGCATGGAGGTAAAGTCTCAACATTCCGAGCCTTGGTGTGCCCAAGTATGATAAAGATTTTTGCGTAAAAGCCACAACCCTCAGAACGTAATTTCACCCCTGTTTGAGCCGTATTATAATTTTCATTCTCATCATTCTACTCTCTGTGATTATGCATATTTTTCTAGCAGAAGTTGACCGTGATTGTAAAAACAGAAAGAAATTCGAGTGACCAAGTTGGAACCAAAAAAGTTGGGTGACTAAAACGTTGACTAATGTCTTCTTCTAACCTCATCTTAGAAGAAAATGTATGCCTCGACTGCAAGCTTCTGCGATGGAATTAGAAGAATATTTTAGTTTGTTGATGATGAGGAGCAATTGGTTGCAAATACATTCAGCCGGTCTCTTTTTTTATAGTAAATTTTGATAAAAGTTGATGAAATGTGTAATTGAAAAGCTGATAAATGTTGTGAATCTCATAAAATGTGTGATTGAAAATAAGTGTAGAAAAATTGGAGTTTTAAAAAATCGTGGTCAAACAAGGGCTAATTACATTTAGTCGCATTCTTACTACACTTTGATTTGATCTTTATTAGCATCTCTCGAGCTAACATGGATTGCAATAAAAGGTTGTCACAGAAGATAAAATATGTTATAAAATAGAGAAAAAAAGAGAAAAGATAGAAGTCAATAGACCTGTGTATATTTTATTAAGAACTAAAACCCAATATTTATAGGAAATAATTAGGGATACAAGGATACAATAATCATAATTGATACAAGATGGCATTGATAATTATCTATGTGGGCAATTGAGGTCAGAAGACTCGGAACTACCCGAGATACGCTTCACGTCTACCACATGAAACCGTCGACTCACATGCCTACCAACATGAAGTCCTCTACGTTCACACAAACCGTCTACCACCATAAGATTGTCTACCTCGTGAGGCCGTCGACCATGATACCCTCTACATCCAGGCAGACTGTCTACCACAATACGACTGTCTACCATCATGCGACGATCGACCCCAGGAGGCCGTCGACTCCCATGAGACCCTCTATGCTTACATAGGTCATCTACCACTATGGGTCCAACGCCACACTTAATCACATAAATGACAATGAGCTGGACATGAATCGTTCAACGGAAAACGTGGGTTCAACCAACTACTTGAGGAGTATAGCTCATTCCACCAGAATGTGGGGGAAGTGGAGAGGTTTACGTTGGACACGTGGCACCGTTAACTTCTGAACCCATGTGTAGCAATGGGGTGCCTATAAATACCTCCAAGGTGAGAAATGTGGACTCTTGAAACCCGAACTGCTTGAATTCGCATTACACTATCTTCCTACTCCTCAAAATCAATTATTGATTCTCATACCAGAGGTACAATGGGGGAGAAAGTCTCGATCTTATTTTGCAGGTAGCAATCGCTAATTGGAATAGTTGGAACACCGCACCCATTAAGGTGAACAGGAGGACAATCTCGCAACGATTTCATTGACGCTGTCTGTGGGAAACACCACTGAACAAAAAAGCTATATTAAGAAGACGAACTATGAATGAAACTCGCATGGTTAGGAATACAACAGAGACGAAGTCAGAGTCTGTTGCAAGGGGTCACGACCCGTCACCGCAACCGTAATACGTAATGCAAAGCCAATTTAATGCATTGGAGACACAATGACAGCCATGATGACCCTCTTGCAAAGTCAAACGCAGAAAATCGCAGCCCTTCTGCAGAGTTCGTCGGAGGTCGTACGTGAGCAACCACCCCAGTGGCTTAAATGGTTACCCCGCTTGTTACTCAGTCAACAACATGAGACATGTGGGGTTCAGGGTTTGTGTTTCCACAGATTCCCCAACCCGTGACAGACTTGGAAAAGAAGATAGAGTAGATGATGACCTAGAAGATAGACGATGCATTGACTAAGAGGAAGGACAGGCGTAGGCAAATGGTTCTGTAGGAGGATCCTTTTGCCCCCAAAGTTATGGTTGTACTTGTTCCTTTGTCGAAATGCTTTAAAAAGCCAATGATAGAAGCATATGACGGAATCACGGACCCACGGACCACTTGTGGACCTTCGTCGATTTAATGAGGCTCTATACAACCCCAGACATAGTGATGTGTAGGTCATTTCCCCCGACACTCAGGAGGGAGGCTAGGACGGGTGGCCACACTGGTATTCAGGTCTATAAAGACTTTTGACGAACTTTCTATGAGTTTGGTGACATATTTCATGAGTAGCAAGAGGAAATGAAAGATGGCTATTGGATTGATGCAAGTAGTGCATGAGAAAGATGAATCTTTAAAGGAGTATTTGGCTAGGTTCAGCCAGGCAACGCTTAGTTTAAGGGACTTTCAAATGTTTGCAGTAGTGACAACATTAATGAATGGGACACGGAATCGGGCCTTCAAGATGTCACTCTCCAAAAATCCTCCAGAGTCGATGCATGACTTGTTTAAGAAGGGTGACAAGTATGTTGAAGCAGAGCAGAGAAGGTCACAAAAAATCTTAGAGAGGGATGGGAGACGAGAAGCCACAAGCGAAAGTCGAGTGATGTGCGAAAACTCGTTGACAAGGACAAGCTAAGGAATGAGCGCGTAAGCATGGGGTACACTCAGGATCAGTCGGTCAGGCAGAGACGAGAGGAGGTCAAAGCCTCATCCCTTTAAATACTTTGCGGGACAAGATATTGATGAAAATTCGAGAATAAGAGAACTCGAATGGCCGAGGCCGCTGGCAGCATCAGTCGACAAAAAGGATAAGAGCAAGTATTACCATTTTCATAAGGACCATGGACGCGACATAAAATAGTGTATACATTTGAAGGAGGAGATCGAGCACCTCTTAAAGTGAAGTTTTTGACTAAGTATGCGAGGAATGATAGAGGCAAACAGAAGGTTGAGGATCGACCATCGTCTATAGTCGGTGTTATAAATGTGATTGTTAGAGGAATCGCAGCGAGGTGATACTCGAACTCCGCTAGAAAGAACCATGCACGCACATCTAGGGTCTGTTTCATTTAGAAAAAAGGCTAGATTCGATCAAAGCTTCACTTTTGGTGAAAAAGATTTAACAAGTGTGGCAATCCCCAATGATGATGTCTTGGTGATAGTCAACGACATAGCGGACTATGATGTTAGAAGGGTATTGGTCGATGGCGAAAGTGCAGCGAACGTTCTCACTTGGGAAGCATTTAAAGGGGTTAAAAAAATTTCTTTGGAAAGGTTGAAAGCGGTGTCCACCCCCCTTCTAGGATTTGGAGGGGCTACTGTGATACTAGAAGGAATCGTAGAGCTACCAGTGATGTTGGGTAACCTACCCTACAAGTGTGGTGATCTTAATAAACTTTTTGGTTGTCAAGACTCTCATGGCGTATAATGCAATCTACGGTCGACCTCTAATGAATGCTGCAGGACTATTTCCTCTACTTACCACCAAATGATGAAATTCCCAACCAGTCGAGGTGTGGGATGTGTAAGGGATGACCAATAATCCTCGAGGAAGTGTTACGTGGGTAGTATACAGACGAAGGGATCACCACCAGTGATGATGTTGGACTTTGAGCCTCCAGGGGGGCGACTTGAGCCCCTCGACACAACGAAAAATTTTTTGATGGCAGGAGGGCCTAAATTTAGTGTGGGTGCAAACTTGGGGCAAGGCGAGAAAGAAGAATTGGTGAAGTGTATGTCTAGCAATTTGGATGTTTTTGCATGGTGCTCGAGCGATATATAAGGAATTGACCCATCCATTGCACAACATCGTCTTGGTGTCTTACTGGGTGCTAAGTTGATAAAACAGAAGAAAAGAAATCTTATCCTGGAGCGGAAGGAAGCAGCAAAGGCTGAGGTTGATAAGCTACTGCAGGTAGGGTTCATTAGAGAAGTACAGTATCTCGAGTGGTTAGGAAATGTTATCCTGGTGAAAAAATCAAATGGACAATGGCGTACGTGTGTAGACTACACCGGACACAACAAGTTGTGCCCTAAAGATTCGTACCCTCTACCCAGAATAGATCACCTGGTGGATACCGCATCGGGTCACGAACGACTAAGTTTTCTAGACGTATTTTCTGGATATCATCATATCGCCATGGCAAAGTCGGATCAGGAGAAAACCTCCTTCATAATTAATGTTGGGACGTACTGTTATACGGCCATGTTGTTCAGTAACGTCGGGACATCTTATCAGAGAATGGTGAATAAGATCTTTAGAGACCTGCTCGGGAGTGTCATAGAAGCGTACTTGGATGACATGGTCGTCAAGAGTATGAAGGCCAACGACCATGTTAGTGACTTACAGAAGGTGTTCAACATTGCTCGACAAAATAAACTGAAGTTCAATTCGGAGAAGTGTGTTTTTGGAACAGCGGGCGGCAAGTTCTTGGGCTTTATGATCACATAGAGAGGTATCAAAGCAAATTCGAACAAAATTCGAGCCATTCTAGAGATGAAGAGCCCTGAAAATAGGAAGAACGTCTAGAGGCTGACAGGCCAGGTAGCGGCATTGAATCAATTCATGAGCCGGGTAGCAGATAAGTGCTACCATTATTCTCATAGTACGAAGTTGGAATGGTTATCTCAGGAATTGCATCGTCCTCTACAATTTACTAGCGATCCCCTACCTAAAACCATGAAGATTTCCAGTTTTTTATATACGTAGGGATGCTCCAAATGAAAGGCAAAAGGATTTATATAGTACCATTCCTTGCAATCCTCCCCCACTAGAGGCTCGAGGTCAAAATAGTGTCTGTAATAAATGTGGCAGCATATCCTTGCTAAGAGTGGCTTCCTTCCAAAGAAGGAAATGCTATGCCAATTGGCTCTACATATTTGACAAAAGTTAGGTTAAGGGCAAATTATATTGCCTAAGTATGTATCTGAAGAAAGGGTGAAGAGATAGCCGTATCCTCCCACATAATATGGTTTTGCTCATTACCACACATCATTGCCTAGGATAACATGTTCACTTATCTAGGTTTGGCACTATCAACTCAATATTATTAGAGATCTTAAACTTGTCCCTAAATCCCTCCAATTCATTCTCCCTAATACTAGTAAGCCACAAAGAGGCTCCCCACCTATTACTACAGTCAACAGGACCTCATGCATCATCCACGTAGTGTGACTGCCTCACATTGCCTCCATAATACTTTTAGTGGAAATTAGAGGCAGCAATCCAGCTTCGGTGCATATCATTGCTAAATCAGCTTTCCCAGGAGAACCTTTTTCGTGTTTGGGTTTGAGGAAGAGGCTATCTAATGACTTTTTTAGGTCAAAACACTAAAAAAATCGACTAGTAACCTACAAATGCATCAAACAAATTTGAGAAACTAGAAGCCTGATTGATCGCCGAAAAATATTTCAGGGTTGCTGAAAAAATACAAAATGTGTTTTCTATTTTCAAGGTTTTTCAAAGTGGAAAAAGTGCTACAATTAGCAAAGGCGTCCTTTTATAGGCAGTCAAGACAAGGCTCATCTGTTGGATGAACACTCCTTAATTCTAGAACGTACATCTGTACCCTTTTATCTAAACCTTTGAACCTAAAAGGCATCCATTTGAAAATTCAAAGGAACGATTATGATCAAATCGTGTTAAGCATGAGCGTATAATTCGCACCGCTTCTACCAAAGGTAACAAACTGTCATCATTGCGCATTAACTGCGTATACAATAAACGTAATACTGTTTCGAAGCTGTATCTTGGAAACATGAGATGTTTTTAAATTATTGCAGCATGTATCCCATTTATGTCCTCTCATAACTACGCTTTGACTCTGCTAAATTTAACCTTATCATAGACTTCAACAATGTCTACGGGCTCGCCCTCCTAGCAAAGGTCTCTCAGTAATGAATTTCAGCCTTATCAAAGGCTTCAATTACGTCTATAGGCTCGCTCTCCTAGCAAGGTCCCCGCCTTAATACATTCCTGCTTTATTACAGGTTTCAACTAAGGTTTCAACTACGTCTGCAGGCTCGCCCTTCTAACAAGGGCTTTACTTAATGCATTCCAGAATTACCACAAGTTTCAACTACATCAACATGCTTGCTCTTTTAGCAAGGGTCTCACCTTAATACACAGGCTTCAACTATATTAATATGCTCGCCCTTCTAGCAAGGGCCTTGCCTTAATGCATTTCAGCCTTATAACAGGCTTCAACTACATCTACAGGCTCGTCCTCTTAGCAAGGGCCTCGCCTTAATGCATTACAGTCTTATCACAGGCTTCAACTACATTATCAAACTTGTACTCTTAGCAAGGGTCTCGCCTTAATGCATTACCACACACCATGACAGTCCAACTCATTTACACCTTAGCATAAAAAGTGCACACATTATATGAATATTCATACTTGGACTTTAATGACAAAGATATACCCCATTATTTTTCAAACATTTTTTCTTCGCAAAAGCATACATATCACCCAGCAACCTCAACATAAAAGTCCACGCTTTATATAAATATCCATACTTGGATTTCAGGGGCTATTGTTACGCCTCGACTGACGAGGCCCCAGAATACCCTATGTGGCACTTGGACCTAGGCCCACACTCTACATTATTCTACCACCAGATAGTTTGCAAAAACCCATGAAGAGCCCAACCAGTAGGACAGTTGAATCCATTAGCTGGAGTTGACCCCCTATATAGAATCGAATCCTCGTGGTGGGAGAGGCTGTAATGGGGGCCGACATGAGATCTTTTATATAATCTATAATAAATGATTGACATGACAATTTCCTGTTGCCATCCGCCCTATCTAGTCAATTAAGTAAAGTCTAAACATTTTATTAGAATTATGGGCAACAAAATGGTAAAGCATTAAATGCTTATGAACGTATACTTTCATCCCATTCTAAAGATAATGCGACTGTAAACTTTCAAACTATAATTTTGCTATCGTAATTGTTATTTTCACAATCTACCCCAAAGTTGACCCCTTTTTATATTAGAGGCTCGCGTCTAAAGCACTCCCACACCCCATACTTACTACTATTACTGACTTGATTGTCGAAGTGTTCGCGGCCAACTCCACCACCACCAAAGGAAGTCACGTGTGGCTAACAATTTGTTGAACTGTGGAGGAATCAGACTTAAGTGGACGTGGGAGGCCTTACAATCTGTTGGCCATGTTGGAGATACAAAATCCAAGGTCAATAAAACTATTCTACAAGAAGCCTAAACCTTGTCAAACGAGCCCTAAATTGAAGTTTAGCTTCCAGTTCTAACTAGAGCTCAATAAATAAATTGTCAATCCATCAAATCAATTCAAATCAAAATTGTTGGTGTGGATTCAAGTGATTTAAATTTTGGTCGTTTCAAAATCAAACCAAACCGTTTGAACATTGTTTTGTTCAAGTTTTGATTGTTAAAAATAGCTAAAAATCAAACGGAACTGTCTGCTCAATATTTAGAGTCCGTTTGGTACCGATTAAAATTCAATTAAAATTAAAAATATAGTCGTTATTGAATCCCACTCGTCTAATAAAAGTCAACAATAACGGCTATTTTTTCAATTTTAATCCGATTTTAATATTCACCAAACACAATGATTTACCCAAAATATATTATTTATTAGTTCAATTATATTTCAAAAATTTAGTAATTTACTCTATTTGACTTTTTAGAAAAATAATAATTTATAATAATATCTTCTTACCTATTTAAAAATAATGAACGTGCAAGTCAAAATTCATGGATAAACATTATATTTTTTTATTGGTTTAAACTTGTATTGAGACAAATATACTCGCACTATTTATGTTTAGAATAATTCAATTTAAGTATTATATTGAGATTTCACATCAATATATTCATTGTTTCACTTGTTTGAAATATGTTATTTTTATGTGGTTAAAGTCGTGGTTTGAAATTAGATCGAATTGCAAAAAAGTTCGACTTGGTTTGGAATTTTTTTTCCAAATAGTTTATCAAAATGATATGGTTTGACAATAGTTTCAAAACCACCTAAATCGAACCGTGTTTATTCGTAGATTCAATATTTGCAGACAACTGTTTACTTATTTGAATGGGGAGTGGAACAGAGAGGTGTTACTCTTGAACGTTTAATCTTTGTCGTGAAAACAACAATCTTTAATCAATCAAAACACGATAAATGAATAACTGCTGACTACTATGTTATGAAAATTTAAGCACAATAAAATAGTTCTATACTTCCTATTTTTACGAAGTAGTTTAACCTTTCATGAATTGAACCGTTGAACGTGTAGTAAATATCGAGCATTAAAATCTAAACTCTATATACAACAATATGTATAGTAATGATAGGTTTGAAAATGTTAATGTTAACTAAGAGTATTAAATAAAAGGGTAATTGACACAAAACATTTTTATTCTTTGCTTGTTTTGTGTATATTATTTATATTATTTCAATTTGGCGCATTTCACCCTTACATCAAGCAAACGTCATGAAATTTGTTCATACCGTCCATTTTATCTATTAAAGCATGATAAAATAACGAATTACCATTATATTTAAATAAACGAAATGAAAAGAAAGGAAAGAAAAGAAAAATGTGCAATCATAATATTTACTTTTCAAACATATATTTTTCAAATATTCTATATTTCCACTTTTTTATTAACTTTTCAAACATATATTTTTCAAATATTCTATATTTCCCGATATTGCCCGACTTCACTTTACTGCTGATTGAAATCATATCGTTAATTATTTCCCCATATTTTATATTTTTTTGAGAACCGACTACGTAAGAATACGTCTATGCATCTTTAGTGCCTGTGTGACGCCCATTAATTTATTATGTTTTGTTAAATAATCATTTTCAACTATACATTCACTTATAATAAAATATTCTATACGTATAATAAAAGTTTTTCCCTACCTTTTAATCACATATTTTCCTAAAAATACTAGTCAAAGATCATTTTTTCCCCAATTAATGAGAATCAATCGGGCTCTTATTATTGAGTACTGATTTTTTCAGAATAAAAGTTTATTTATTAAAAGAGGAAATTATTAAAAATTACAAAAAAAAATATATAATCCGTTACAAAATGGGCCGTGATTAGCCCCAGCCGGTCTTTTTCTAAACCGCCCACTTAGCTTCGTTGGCTCTGCTACAAATCCTCCTCCTACAGTTCACTCCGCCTTGTTCTTCTCTGGTATCCTCTCTGTCTCTCTCTCAGGCAATATACACATTTAAAAAGCTTAACTTTGAATTGAGTAGTTCAGTACGAGGAGAAAAAAAATATGCCTACTGATTTTTCAAGGGTTTTTTTTTTTTTTTTGTAATATTTTGATTTTGTTTTACTCATGTTTAATTGTGACTTATAATGCAAATTTTTGTCTGGTGCAATAGTTGTGTTGTTTACGTATTCCTGATTTATCCATTAGGCAAGTGATATCAGTCTTCTTGGTGTAGTGGGTGCGTGCGCATTACGTTCTTGTGTATGCCATATGTTCGATGAAATGCCCGTTTACATTTTTTTTTTTTTAAAGTTATGGTATTCAAAGATTTAAATTTTTAACATTACATACTAAAATTTATTACGATAATAATTTATCATTCCAGAGTTTCATGCAGTCTCATCTTACCCAGTAAGTGCACTCAAAAAATAAAAAAAGAAACAAAACTGAAATGAAAATTTCAAAAGTAGAGGCGAAGATGATTTTTTTACTTTACTGTTTTCCCTAGCAAATGCCTTTTGGGATCTAGAAGATGTGAAACCTTCTTCTTGTTTCCTTGGCGGGCATAATTTGGTTACTTTTGACTGTTTCAGCACCATGGAGTCTGCAGTAATGATTGTGTTATTTTCTTTGATGATTTGATATTGTACAGTTGAGGAAGATTTGTTGAAGAAAACCTTCTAGAGCATCGAGTTATGGTGGGTTGGAGGCGGAATCTGCAGTCTTTAGTATATCAGGCTGCCAAGAGATTGGAATACAGCGGCAATGCTTCATTTAATGCTTTTTATCACTCCAAGACTTCTCTAACGCCTGGTAATTCCATTAAAATATTCTTGGAATGTTTTAGGGATTACTCTCTGCATACTGTCTGGGTTGAATAAGCTGATGATATATAGCATGTGAGCAGAACCAGTTGTATTCTTAGTATTTATTATTTAAAAATTACTTTGAATTTATCGAGTTTTCTTCTCTTTTACCTGGTTATATTAAAGCTTTAGATTTCAGGCTTTTAGATTTGATTTTTGCTTTATATTGAGTCTTTTCTTATTTTTAAGAGTCTCAAAGCATGCATACTTGCTCATCTCATTTTTTCACAATGATACCTGTGCAGGTAAGTTTCCTTGTTTTTCAAGCCAGCGGAATTCACTTTCTCCAACCTTTTCAAGTCAACTGCACCACTATATCCAGAATTTGGTAACCTCTCCAACTCGTTTACTACGTATTTAGATATTGTTGAACAAAATAAAACTGGTAAATTGTATTTCTGTCAATGAAAATAACTGGAAAGGGTGGAAAAAGAAGTAGAACTTTCTACCTGGAAACCAATATGATCTCCCAGTATATGCCGTATACTGCTGTGAATCTTCTAATTGTGACAGCTAAACACTAAAAAGAACTCTATTTATGGAGGCTTTGTCGCTGATTTGTTCTTTTTCTTGAGTTTACAATTTGTCCTACATTATTTGCATTTTCTTTCATGTCCAGATACAAGTTTTTGTTCAATTTATGGATTAAGATCTAGCAGATGCTTCTACGTGTTCAGCTCTTCTTATTGAAACATATTCCTTGATTATGTTTCTGTATTAAAAAATCTCAAACTTCCTTTGGACAGGGATTCACCAGTTCAAGGAGATTACTTGTAGATGCATCTGATGCAACTCCAGTTTCTTCCCCATTAATTCCTGTTTTACCCTCGAGCACTGGAAATACTGAAACTCAAAAGGTTATATCCAAGCCTTCAAAAGTTCAAGCAGTTTTAAAGAAAATAAAACAGGTACGAGATGTCTCTTCTATCTCTCTTTCCACTAATTACTAAGATTAAACATGGCCCAAAACTTATTTGGGACTCTTCGAGAATTCAAACACCTAATGACTCATTTCTATGGACCCAACCAAATCTATTTGGAGTTCACATACGTTTCATCATAATTAGACAGTGTCAGGAAATTATCCTTTGTGAAGCAATGGCATTTGGTTATTTTACTGTTTTTGTTAATGACATCAATTCGTCAATTAAACCCTGCTCTGAACATTGGCTGATGGTTGAGTGGTGCAATAATTAGATGGATGGTTGAGTTGTGTTTGTTTTCATCCACGTTGTTTTCATGTTCTTTACGAACACCAGTATGTAACACGTATGATTTTTACGATATAAACTAAAAGCAAGAAATGAAGCTATAATAACTGAAGCAGATTCCTTTGAAACTGTGCTGTCACTCTCGCTGGTAGCATTGACACAAATAGCACCATCTGAACTGCCCTGTTCGTCTAATAAAGTAGCAAATCATCATATATGAAAAGAACTATCTCAATACGAGCTTCACTATAATTAATGAATACCTAAAGGTAAAAAAAGATGTAGCGTTTTCATGTGAGGGAACAAGAGTAGAAATGGATATAAGATCTATGTTGATAATCTGTATTAAAATAAAACACTTACTTATGAAAGTATCATTAGATTCAGAAGGTTAGAAGTTAGAACACATTTAATACGAAGTTAGTAAAATTCAGATGATGGATTACTGAGGGTGTGTTTGAGCCACATTATTTTGGAAGAATATATTTTGAAATAGTAGATTGATGGAGAATGTGTGATTGAAAAATAAGGAAAAGTTATTGATATGATGAAAAATATTATTTTATTGAAAATTTGTGTTTGAAAATGAGTAGAAGAATGAGAATGAGATTTATAATGTGGCTCGAACAGGGGCTGAGTGTTAAGAAATAATTATAAGATAACCCCATTACCTGATCAGGGGATCCAAGCAAGTTGGCCAACTAACCTCTTTCTGGGTTTATAGCGGAAGACTACTTATTGGGTAACTGCTTGATCGTGCCACTTTGAAAACTACAGAAAGTATCAGCCTCCAAGCTCTGGCTGGTTGAAAATTAATTCACTTTCTTTTGCAATCGCTGCTGGTCAAAAATGGATTATGATTTAGTTCTTCCATCTTTGAAATCGAGCTTGGTGCTTGTGTTGATCTTTCACGCCTTAGATGCCTCTCTGATAGGGCATTATTTCGACTTTTTGTCCATCACTAATCTTGGGGTAATTACTACAGAGGCAAAGCAAACAAAAGTCAATTCGTTTCATAATTAGGTAATGTTGATTTCCACCATTACAAATCATGTAATCGGACAAGATAACAAATCACAATTTTTGAACATCTTGTACAACAAATCTAATACTAACTCCTGAAAATTCCATTCAAACAATATATTTCTGATCTAGCAATTTTTCATTCTAAGGTAAAATCAATTAAAATGGACAATTAAACATGTTATCAAAAGCCCAGTAACCCACCAACTCCAGTTAATTAACACGTCCAATGACAAGAATAAAAGAGAACAACAATTCAGTGGAATAAATAGTTCAACTTCAATTAAAATGATATAAATGAACTGGAAATAGAATAGGGCCTCAATTTTGGGTTTGGATCCTTCAGCCAGGTCTTTTTACAGGGTTCTTCTTCTTCATGTATTGTGCTCATCCAAATAAATAAAGAATTCCTTTCATTTTCTTTTTCTTGATTGGTTTGGGTTTTTCTTTTCTGAAATCTACGCATTGCCATTATATTTCAAGGAAGGAGGAGGAGGAGAAGTTGGATACAATATACTTTTAATAGAATACTGGAGAGAGACTTTAACAATCTTCATAATTATTTTAATTGCAACTATGAGATGGATTTTAATGGACAAATGCAATTTTTTACTATTTGATTATAGTTGAGAATATTAATCTAAGGACATATTAGGAATTATAAATTATCTGTGAGGACATTTTTTGTCCAGAAACATTTCTTCCACTTTGTAGATTTTTATATATAGTAAATATATATTTGAGTTTTAGACATGGAAGATCCTCAAGTTCTTTATTAACGGTTTGAATGCCAATGATGATAAAGTCTTCTTGTTTTCATTGCTATAGGATTTAAGCTTCCACAGCATTTTCAGATATAGCACTATATAGATATCCAAAATGTTTAAATATTATCCCTTCATAGTTTTTCTTTTCTCATCTAGGCAGATCTCTCATCCTCTACACTTGTACAGTTTAGACAGCTAATAAATCAAATAATTTATGTGTTGCAAGTGAAAGGATTTTTTACCGTATACGCCATTTGCTTTCCCAATCTTGATGCAGTTTATTTTTTATTTTTTCTTCTTTCAGAGTCCTAAGAAGCTGAACTTGGTTGCCGCGTTGGTCCGTGGAATGCGTGTTGAAGATGCACTTTTGCAGTTGCAAGTGACAGTAAAGCGAGCTGCTAAAACGGTCTATCAGGTGATATTTCTAATTGTCAGCTTAAAGTAATTTCAACTGTTTGGGTTCTAAATTAGCTTAATTAATTCTTGTTCGGTAGTTTTTTTGCGTCTTTCTTTAGTTACTGTTCCTTCTTGATTCATCCATCACTTTTGTCACTCACAAGGGGTTTTGACCTCTTTAAGGTATTTAAATACCGCTTAGACCCATGGTCCTTCCCATGTGATCTATGAAGTTAGCATTCCCAACTCGGGAACATGCATTGGACTCGTGGATACAGTGCCACATCATTGGTAACTCTATTAAACTAATTTTTGGATTTTTCAAGATGTTCTACATAAATTTGACATGGTCAAATATTCAAAGTTATGCATTTTCAAGGAAGAATGTAAATTATAAAATAAAAATAAGACGAGGAAAATCTTGTTCTAGTTTTGGATTATTTTTGTGCCTTGTATAAGGCTTCAGAGATTCTTGTCGGTTCCTGAAGGTCCAACACGTATGTTGACGAGTACACATAAGTATGCCATAGTGATGGAAATGTTGGTTGTAACATAGTTTGCCATTCTAAAGAGAAATGTTGGTGGGGAAAGCAAAGGGGTTAGCAGACTTTCTATTCCATCTATTAATACTTAATGCATAAGTAATTATACTGCTCGGTCCTTGGAAGCTTAATCATAGCCCTCTGAAAGGAAGAGCACTTTTCTAATTAGATGCAATATGTCAAACATGTGATGTGCAGGTTATACATTCTGCTCGTGCTAATGCAACCCACAATCNTAATTAGATGCAATATGTCAAACATGTGATGTGCAGGTTATACATTCTGCTCGTGCTAATGCAACCCACAATCATGGTCTTGATGCAGATCGTCTTCTTCTTGGTAAATATGGTTTCCTTTTTTTTTTTTTTTTTTTTTTTTAAATTTTGGTGGCTGCTGATTTGTTTTCTCCAATTTCCTGTAGCTGAGGCATTTGTTGGAAAGGGATTCTTCAAAAAAAGGGTTTCATACCATTCTAAAGGTAGATCTGGAATCAAAGTGAGACCAGAGTGTAGACTGACAGTGGTAGTCAGGGAGATGACCCCCGAGGAGGAGGCTGAGATAGCTAGATTGAGGGTCAATAACTTCCGCAAGCTTACTAAACGAGAAAAGCGACTGGTGCCTCATAAACTTATCGAGACAACCCCAATATGGGATCGCAAAAGCAAAACAAGGAGTCAAGAATCTAGTGCCATAGGTGTGTGAACTCCTCCATCATGATATCGTGGGAGATCACCAAGAGAATAATATCGTTTTTGTTTCTTGCTTTTGTTGGATGTTTCTCTTTTAGTATTTGGAATGTAATCACCTTTTGGTTCAATGAAATATGTCTTGTTTGTCTAGGGTTGTTTTGAGTTGCACAAGACTAATGACTGAAATTTGCACATTCTCTTGTGGGTTTGTGAATGGGATATTTTTTGTTGGATAAAAGGTTATGTAACTTAACGTAAAATTGCGATTTGGAAAATGTCTAGCGTGAACATGTGTTGCAATGAAGTTGCAACTCAAGCAATTCTTTTTTCTAGTTTGCAATACCAGATTCCCACATTAATGCAAAATCTTAGTTCTCTTTCAAGCTTCAAAATTCAAATACAGTGAAATCTTATAGTTCAGGAGTTGCTTATTTTGAACTAGTAACTGCTCCAACTGTATAGCATACAACACCAAGTGGGTAGAAAGCAATTAAATAAAAATATGGTCCACCACTATTGACGTATCAGAGATACAATAAGTTAACACTGTAGTGTGATCATATCCCATCCCCAGAAACAGAAAGAAATAAGTATGAGAAACTTATCAAGCCCGACTCAAAGTTACAAATGCAAGTGTGAAGTACAACATTGATCCACGGAAACCTCAGCTTTGCATGTCAATGCTACGGTACCTAGTGATCTCAACGCCCAAATAGTCCAGTGGACCTTGCACTGCCACATGAGGCTTTCCAACTTGCACCCGGACAGCAGACACCTGGTGGTAGTTGCTTAGGATTGTTGATGCAATAAGTTGAGCCACAGATTCAAGAAGATTTTGTGAGGCTCCCTCAACGACCTCTTTAACTATGCTGCAAGCATGGATCAAAACATCAAAAACCATATCGTAAAAGAAAACACACAACGGAAGAATAAAGCAAATATTGTAAAACTGAAACGGACCAGGAGATGCCATGGGATACAAACAGAAAAAACAGCTTATGAATAAGCATTTGTTTTATTTATTCAAAAGCCAATCATGTCAGAACCATGAGCCTTCCCCCTCTTCAATTTATATGGAAGCAAGCAGCGCACAGTTATTTCAAGCACCAAAAAATCCAGGTGCAACATATTTATTATTCCATTATTTTGAAAAAATGTCTAAATTCAAAATATCACGACTATCACTCCAATCCCAAATTTATTGGTTACAAGGCTCAGTTTGTTAATGCATTGTTCCAGTGGTTAAAAGCAACATGGTCACCCTAATACAGTACCCAGATAATAGAAAGCAGCATAGGAGAGGTCTTTAGGTAAACATGCTATTCTAGCAATAAAGAGGGCAACCATCATCAAAGGACAATGGCTAAGGCAAATGAAAATTTGCTGAATTTCATTAAAACCCAGAATTTGCCCTCCACTTTCAAACATTATACACATTTTCATTCAATTTTTTGGATAAAAGTTGCACATACAAGAATCTGAATTAACTCAGTTTCAGAATATCTAAGGCTGCATTCACAAGTTCGAACTCTTTAGGCCCTCGTTTCTATGCAACCAAACATCAAGTTAATGTTAATCACTATTTTATTTATGATAGGGCAAGCAGACTTCACTGCTGCTCAGTCTATGAAGTCTCAAAAAGAAATAAAGAAAGCTACTTTCTTGGTCATTGTATTTTACTCATTCAGAACAATTTCTCTGCTTACTCAAATCACAGGCACCACGGCTGGTAGAAGTTCTATGCAACAATGGATGAATATTGATGTGTAAAGAAAACATGCACTATGTAAACACCTAAAAGAAATTCCAACTTCCAAGACTGAGGACTCTCGTATTTGACTTGAGCAAATATCAGCAGTTGGCAGTGTAAAAAACAACTGACTCAACTTTCTTTTTTGAGAGTGCAGCATTTAGATTTTTTTCCTTTTTTTGGCGGTTGGGGGCAAAAGTAATGCAGTGTGTTGTGGTTGTTAAGGATTTAGTTGCTTTGAATCTTCCAATAAATCTAGCAAGGAACTGACAGAGTGAAGGAAAAGGATTCATGCAGTTGACCCAAAATTATTTGCGAATAAGGCTTAGTTTCTTGAAAGTACAGACTTAATACCGGCCTTGTAGAAAAGACACGAGGGAAAGTTGCTTTAAGAAAGTGAGAATGGACTTATCATAGTTATAGTCAAAGAAAAATAATCCATCAAACAGCTATGTACCAACACTAAAACGTAGCAATTGGTTTCCATGACAGATGTTACCATGATACAGTCAATTCAATTATGATAAGTTATCAATTTCGAGGCACTTAAAGGTAGACTATCAACAATTTGATAAGCAATG
>CAIGRS010035146.1:0-11603 GCA_903798395.1 Fraxinus floribunda | reverse complement strand
TTTCCTTCGATCGTAACACATCACATCCTCCCGGACCTCATAAACAGTCCTTGTACATCCTTCCGAGGTAGAAATGAGGTCACAGTAAACCTTCCCGATAAATTCTTCTTACACTTCTCTGTATTTGGAAATTGTGTAAGCAACCTGAAACTGTTTGTCTATTTCATAAGTTGTTGTGTATGGTAACATTTGGGAATAAGATTTGAAATCGGCCTGAAACTCCTTCTTGACCTTATTTCTCAATACTCGCTCGTACTGTTCAATAAATTGCTTTAGCGATGTTTTCGAATGTACGTATCCATTGAAGAATGCATTAATACTCTCACTGCGTTGGGTTGTTGACATTCCTGCCCAGAAAGTAGTTTTCAAATAGCTTGGAACTCACCGACCTCTTTGCTCGTACAGTCTGAACAACCATTCATTATCATGCAGGCTGTACGTTTCTAACATAACTTCCCAACCCTGTTCAAAGTCCTCAACACTTTGAGAATCATATACCAGCACATGGATAGTATAAAATATAGAACCCTTATCGACATGGTATCCAAACTTCTCATGCAACTTGTTCATAATTTGCCATAAACACCATCGACGTTTCGTCTTCGGGAACACAATCTCTATTGCATTTTGCGTAGCCCTATCTTGATCCGTAATTATTCCATGGGGGGTTGACCATACATACACTGTAGCCACGTCCTAAAAAGTCATACAAATGTATTTGTTTTTCATTCGATAGCAAACCACAACCAAGCAATGTTGATTGTCCGTGATGATTCACTGCTACAAAAGGGGCAAAAGACATGTCATACTTGTTTGTGAGATGGTTGTATCAAATGTGACAACATCGCCAAACTCCTTATATGCTTGCCTACACCTATTATCTGCCCAAAAAACATTTTTTAGTCGGGACTCTTCATCCAAATCCATACTAAAGTAAAACCCCGAGCACCTTGCTTGCATATTTGAAAAGTAGGATTGTATTGCTGCGGCGTCTCCTTCGCCAAGTCTTAATCGCCTCACTTGTTCAACATAATTTCGATAATCTTTTTCCAAACAAGTCATGTTTTCATATCCACCCGCTTCAACGACTGCAGAGTTGAAACTTTTGTGCAAAGGAATTCCTGCCATATCGTTCACTTCAAGCCGTCGTTTCACATGTGCACTCAGTTCTNTAAGTCTCCAAATTCCACACATATCACAGGATGCAGTTAACTTGGCCTTACAACCTGTCTGAATGGTCAGTTGGTGCTTCAAAGAACCACTTGTATTACTTGTTCTGCGGCCTTCACGACTACATGTCAGTGTAATATATCTCATAACCCCATCGTCATCCTTTTTTGAATTTCGTTTTCGAACTGGAAAACCTACGGCGTAGGCATATCTTTTATAGAAATCAAACATTTCATTTTCATCCTTGAACTTCATCCCAACCTCTGGGACACTCACACCATCCACTCCCAATCTATCATCATCCAATATGATCAAATTGTCCACCACATTGTCATTTTCAGATTCTATCAAATTCTCATCACCAAAATCTTTCGCAATTTGTTTCTCTGCAACAAATTAACAATTCAACTGTCATAAACTCTCACAATACTCATTCTAGAAATATAAGAAAATTATGCTTCACAGTTAAAAGGATGTTAAAAGGATGCAAATACCAACAATTGAGCTTCTATGCAAGCTTTAGGATATTTGTAGAATTGGCACTAGGAAAAATAAACCAAAATAGAACAGTCTCTATTTTATAACATGATTTCAGATGTTTCCACAAGGAACCTGAACAATTTATTGACAAAATAAAAAAAATTTGCTGCTCTATTTTGTTGAAAATAATTTACAAGCCGAGGTGCATTGTTGACTCTTGGTTCTTATTTAACACAATAGAGCAGCAATTTCATAAAAAACCAATAAATAGACGTGAAAAATTATTCCAAAATCTTTCCAACCAAACCAACTGGATGCATAGCAAAATAACATATTTTTCCAAATCGAAGACATTATTTCCCGAGCTAAAATAATACCTTTTCAAAGAGAGAAAAAATAATACCTTTTCCCGACATTATTTAACTTTATGAATCGATCAGGAACTTTGCAACTTGAGATTTTCAATTCCAACCAATTTTCTCCTCAAAAAGGCAAGCTTTTGACCGGAAAATTATGCAAATCTGGGAAATGAAAATGAGGATAGGGTTTCCCGTTTTGGCATTTCCTCATTTGGGCCGGTTTGACCCGTTAACGGGACGCGGGTTGAAACAGTAAAATGAGGCAGTCTTTTTCAAATTTTTGGAGCCGTCTTTTTCAAATTTTTGGAGATCCACGTCATCCGGTCAAAAGGCATGTAAATGCTCATGTACAACAAGCTTTTCTCATTAAAGAATATTCTAATATTTAAGAATAAAATAATCTCATATCAATAATATTTCTTAGATATCAAAAATGTGGTTAACAATATTCTAATGTATTCGAGTGGGTGTAGAGTTGTGGCTTACAAGGAGATTAATTAAAAAAAAAAAAAATTGTATATCTGATTTAGTACAATTTCCAAGATATAATAATTATCCACTTGCGCTAATATACGGTACATTAAGATCCAAAACTTCTTTTTCCCATTTTCAATTAGACAAAATTGATCTTTTTTCACATCAAATGATCAAACTACCAAATATGATGCCAATGAATGTGTTTTATCTATATAAAAATATTTAAGATTTTTACTATTTATGATGATTGATAAACAAATAACCATTTTTTAAAAATGTTCAATTGACAACTCAAGACAAAACTTGATTTTCTCAAATCTTTCATCTCAAATTCATTTTGCAAATATTCTGCAGTTTTGTTGAGTTTTTCAAGAGTTCCAATTAGATTTAAATTATTATAATTACAAATTTAATATTTGTTTTCTTTATGAAAACAAAGTCTCTTTAATGTTTTTTTTTTATTACGTGACAAAGAAGAAAATTAAAAATTTTGAAAAAAAAAAAATCTAAAAAGGTAATTCTTTCTATTTGAGTGCTTGTGCGAGTTACATAACTTTGTCGGCTATGATGTTATATTTGAAATTACTTGCTGACTCATAAATTGTAAATATGTTACGTGCTTAGGTTATTTGATATTTATCCTAGGGATAATTGCAGCAAAAGTTCCAAACCTTTGAAACATTAATAGACTTTTCTCAAACTTTTGATTTATTGCAGTCGTCATCCCTAACCTTTCCAAATGTTGCAGGTAAAGTCATTTTGGACAGTTTTTATCCATAATTCTGTCGGTTGACAAAAAAATTAACTTTGACCACATTTTTAATATTTTAAAAAGGAGCAAAATAGTAACTTTCCATTTATTACACTAAATAATTAAATGAAAAAAATAAGACCTCAAACCCAAAATTCACACGAACCACCGCCACCTCCACCTCCACCTCCATCTCCACAACATGGATTCAAAGTTGGAGCTAGAAATCAAATAAATACACAAATTGTAGCAGTTTTGAAGAAACCTGGGAACATAAAATCCCAATTGGAGTAAATGAAATCTGGTGGATAGGACACGATCTGCGGTCACAAATGGGTGGAGAAAGACGCTTAAAGAGCTGATTTGGATTCTCAGGGCTTGAGGAAAAAAGAACTGTTGTGTTGCACTCAAAAGCGTGGGCTGATATTATAGTTTTACTAAGCCGACTACTTTAGTAGGGCGGCGCACTGTAATTGCTTGCTCCTGATGACGTTTGTCCTGTACATGTGAAATATTTAGATAAATCGACCGGTGTGTATACGAGTCAAGAAGGTAATCTAAAGCCTAATTAGAATTTGGAATTAAAGCTTAATATATAAATTTAGACCCGAGTTGTAAACATTGAAAATGATTTAATTAAAGATTGAGAGGTAGGTAATCGAGGACCTAGCCCTCTTCAACTTGTTGATTATTTAGACTTCTACAGTTGACTTATGCTGGGCATTCACAACAGACTTTTTTTGTCGTGGAGGTGGAGGTGGAGGTGAGAGGAAGAAGACATCGGTGTGTGTATGCATTTTTTATTTAATTATTTAATGTGATAAATGGAAAATTACTCTTTTATTCTTTCTTAAAATATTAAAAATGTGGTTAAAATTAAATTTCTGGACAACTAATAGAATTATGAATGGAAACTATCCAAAAGGGCTTCACCTGCAACATTTGGAAATGTTAGGGGTGAATGCTGCAATATATGTTTCCCGTACCCACTTCGGGGTAATGAACCTTGCTCCATCCCTGCCTCATTCGGGGTGCGGCCCACGGGTATTGGATTGAGCGGGTTTTATTGTCATCCCTATCCTGATCACATCACTTCAAAAAAAATGCATTCTTTCATTTTAATATGCACAAACCACACTCTAAATTAATGTTATTCAACAACTAGTTATTTGTATATTTTTTAATTGGGCTACGTTAATTTGTAAAATTTACGAATGAATTGTCATTAGTTATATTTATATAGTGTTCTGTAAATGTTAAAAAACTTAATTATGGTATGGCACGAAACGGAACCCGAACGGTTCTATAATTATATTTGGACCTGACGGTTTCATTTTTTAAATGCCCGAAAATTTTGGAACCGAATAAAACAGAATCGAATCGAACCGACTCATGAACCGCCCTAGTAAGAACTGTCGTTTCCCGTGTTTTGACAAAATTACCATGTTTTGGCTTCAGTTTTGTCGAGACGTGCTTTTGGACGTTTTCTGTTTCCTGACTTTTTTTTTTCTTCTTTTCCCAAAACGCGTTTTTGATGAAAATTTGAAAAAAGAAGACGGATTTAAAACGGTAAGGAGAACGACCCTTAATTTCCTTTTGTCTTTTATTATCCACTGTGATTTTTCTATCCATATCCACGCACACGTTCTTCCCAATTGCACTAGGTATTTCCTTTCTCTTTTCTCGTCAGCAAAAGATACGGTTTCGGGTCTCTCCCAAATTACCTTCAAATTCAAACATTGATCTGCTGGGATTTTCTTATATTTCCTTCACGTTCTCTCCGAGTAGTCCGATTGACACGTTTATTTTTTTATTGACTGAAAGACTTGAGTTGGGTGCATCATGATTGTACTTAGTTCCATCTGGAGAATGCCATGGACTACTGGAGAACTAGGGTTTCACCCGATTCGTCCTTTTCAATTTTTTTAAAATGTGATCTTTATTTTGTTGGCCGATGATTCTTTGTAAAACCTTTGATTAGTTAGTTTTTGCTAATTTCAATTGTTCATCGTCGTGGAACCCATAAAGCTAGAGTACTCTTATCTGTCATTCAGATATTCTTGGTGAATATTGATTTAAACCGGTAATATTATAGTTGGCCTTTTGTTTGAAAGTTATATCTGAAGGTCCTGTTTATTTTGTATTTCTTTGCTGGATATGTCCTTAATTTTATGGTTATGGTATGTGTGAGAAAGAGATTTGGTGAGACATCTGGCTACACGTGTAAAGGATTTTTGTCTGTTTTGTTTCTAAAGATGAAGAGATTAAAAGGCGAGTCTCCAAGTGCAAGGAGGTTCAAATTGTCATACTTTTTGTTGGGTATAGCTGCATTGTACTTGATTCTTATCTGCTTTAAGTTCCCTGAGTTTTTTGAGACTGCATCAGTTTTAAGTGGCGATGATGTTGATTTGGGTATGGATGACTTGTCCGTTGGGGATGATGATGATGCAGAAATTAGTAAATCTCATCAGAATTCTGTTTCTATGGATGGATATCACCGAATATTACAAAACAATGAGAATCAAGATGCTTCTATAAAGCCTCGACAGGAAGTCTTTCTGGGGAAAAAGGATGGTGATCGACGCATAAAGCCTATTCAACATCAATATGGTCGAATAACTGCTGAAATTTTGAAGCGAATGAATAGGACAGCCAAATTTTCTGTGTTGGAGCAAATGGCAGATGAGGCATGGACGTTAGGCTTGAAGGCCTGGGACGAAGTAGATAAATATGATGCAAAGGAGATTAAGATGAGTACTATGTCAGAGGGGAAGCCTGATTCATGTCCTTCATGGGTTTCAATGAGTGGAGATGAATTAACTGGGAGAGATCGTATCATGTTCCTTCCATGTGGTCTAGCTGCTGGCTCATCGATCACAGTGATTGGAACTCCACATTATGCTCATAAGGAATATGTGCCGCAGCTTGCCAAATTGAGGTTTGATGATGCTACAGTACTGGTTTCCCAGTTTATGATTGAACTGCAAGGATTAAAGTCTGTAGATGGGGAAGATCCACCGAAGATTCTGCATTTGAATCCTCGATTGAGAGGTGATTGGAGCCATCGACCAGTAATTGAGCACAATACATGCTATAGAATGCAATGGGGGATGGCTCAAAGGTGTGATGGTTTGCCATTCAAGAATGACGATGACATGTTAGGTAAATCCTCTTGGTTAGCCTATCTGAACTCCTGCATCATACTAATATTTAAGATATATTCTTTTGGACATGCCTATGTGAAAATTTATTAGGACCAAAACTTAGTCTGCTGCTATAATGCTCAAGTAAAAATGTAAACTAAGAAATGTACTTCGACAATATCTGATTTTAGTTGTTGATATAAAATGCAAATGTGCTGGCTGGCTGTCTAGAAGTGAAGTCAAGCATTAGACAAGTATGCTTTTTGTTTATGATGCGAGTCATGCGACAATGAAAGCAAATTCATGAAATTCAGTGCTTTCCTTTTGTAATTAAAACTAAGATAGAATAATGATTACCAGAAATGACATTTTAACAAGTTAGGTAGTGATAGGGTCTGGCCTTCGTGGATTTATAACATATACTTTCCCTTATTGGTTTCATTAACAACAAAATGTGCAAGTGACAAGTATTATAGATTAAGTATGTATAAACTTACACACTGCCTCCCCCTTCCTGTCCGTCTCTCTCCCCTTTTTTACCTCTAGGATTTGGGAAGACTTTTAAGCTTGTCACCAATGTCTGCCTGTTTGTTGCCCTTTTCTGCCTCTTTCATCTGAATCACACCCGCCATCCCCCCAGACCCAGAGAAAGGGGAAAAAAAGAAAAGAGTGCTTTCTGATTAAATGACGGAACAAAAATAGAAAATAAATATTCTGTTGATTTTCTGAACTTCAATATTTTTGCACAAAAATGGAATCTTTGGCGTGCTATGTTTTTCTTTGCTTCTATAATGACACTGAACTGTTGTGTGATTTGGTAAGAAACACTGGCTATTTTGTGACCTAGGTCATTATATATGCATGTATTAGTGTCTTATGCGTCCTATTTTGTTTTACATTGATATCCTAGTTGTCATATACGATTGTTGGATTTCATTATATGTTTAGAACATTATCCTTGACTGTTGATGATTGAATTTTATTAAATATCTAATACATTATCCTTGGCAGTGGATGGATACTTGCGATGTGAAAAATGGATGAGGAACGATATTATTGACACAAAAGAGCCCAAATTATTTTCATGGTTTGATAGGTTCATAGGGCGTGCAAAGAAACCAGAAGTAACCTGGCCATTTCCATTTGTAGAGGGCAGAATGTTTGTTCTGACTATTCGCGCTGGTGTTGATGGATACCACATGAATGCTGGAGGTCGGCACGTGACCTCATTCCCATATCGGACGGTATTTTCCAGTCTTGAAGGTGACTGATGAAGTTCCTTTCTATAGCATCATAATGATTCGTTGTAATTTTTTCAAGTGCGACCTGTTGATATAAAGCTCTTAAACAACCTGCTATGGAAATTATTTTCGAAACTTTTAGACATTTCTTCAATATAATTTTTAAGGATAAAATAGATAATCATAAACTTCTTTGTGAACATTAGTATGGCATGTTCTAGTTTCTCCGGATTTTCCAGTAGATGTAACAATTAACACACCAGAGTGGCGAAAATGGATTTCCATAGATAGTCTGGAATGTAGTGGGAATAATGCTTGGTTTCTTCTTGTTATGTTCATTACTTTTGGGTTTTTAATTCTATCCTCCTGTTCTGCTTCTCAGCCTTGGCAAATTCTTCATGATTTAAGTATTCCACAACATCCTGAAGCCATAATTTTTTATTTCCATATCGCATTGGGTTGCAGTTTGTTTTATCTGTGTTGCTTGCTTCAATGATTACAGTATTTCTTATCAGATACATATATTTACTTCAGGGGTTCATATTGGAAGATGCAACAGGATTGGAAATCAAAGGCAATGTCGATGTTCATTCAGTATATGCTACATCTTTGCCAACCTCTCATCCTAGTTTCTCAACCAAAACAGTATTAGAATTCTTGGAGAAATGGAAGTCTCATCCCTTACCCCAGAGTAACATACAACTATTTATTGGGGTTCTCTCCGCCACCAATCATTTTGCAGAACGCATGGCAATAAGAAAGACATGGATGCAATCTTCGGCTATCAAGTCCTCTAAAGTAGCAGTCCGCTTCTTTGTTGCACTAGTAAGTTATCCTTTTCTTAATTTTAATTTCATTCTTTTCTGTGGTTTCTTATTGTTATTAGTTTATCAGTATAACCAATTGATGCCATTCTTTTATATATGTGGGAAGTACACTACCAATTATAGTGTATATGTTTTTGTACCATTTAGAAGAAAAGGGGTTCTTGTGCATTTAGATGACTAATTGTTACAGGTCTCCTTAATACTATTGTATGTTTGATGTTTCTAACTTGCTTCGTGCATTGGTTTTATGCTTTTCCTCAATTTTATCATGTGTAATATATTTGCTGGAATGATCACTCACCTAAAGATGTTCACTTTAGAATCCAAGGAAAGAGGTGAATGCAATACTGAAGAAAGAGGCTGCTTACTTTGGTGATATTGTAATTTTACCATTCATGGATCGTTATGAGCTAGTGGTTCTTAAAACTATCGCCATTTGTGAGTATGGGGTATGTTCGGCTGCATTTCTCATTATTTAATGCTACATGTTTTCTCTCTGTCTTTGCAATCAACAAGCACGTTTAGCTAAGCTTTAAAGTAAAAAGTTACTTTTATGGCCCTATTTGGTCCCAGTTTAACTCATTTTTTTTACCAAACTCATTTTCAAGTACAAATTTTATGGCACTCACAACTTTTATCAATTTTTCAACCACACATTAATCAACTTTTATAAAAATCTACTAAACATTTGATTTTTAGTCCAAACATGTTTGGTTACGTTGGTTTTTTCTTACTTTTAAGCCCCATTTTTTAAAATTCATTTTATTCCAAACTCATTTTCAACCACCCATTCTGCAAATAAAATAAATTTGCACGTTAAACCAAACATTTTCCGTACTATTTAATCACGCATTCTCGTACAATCATTTTTTACAAAATTTATTCCAAAAAAATGGAGCTCAAATAGGGGCCAAGTGAAAAGGTTATTATTTTCAATGTAACTCTAGCGTAATTTTGTATGAGTAAAAACTTATTTCTTACTGTAACTAATAAATTAATTGTTCATTTTGGAAAGAAGCTTATTTAGTTATAAGTGTACTTTTAAGCTAGCCAAACATGTTTAAACTTGGGTTTTAGGTCGAATTATCTTCTCTTATTGTGCAAACATTTCCATTGTAGGTTCAAAATGTCACAGCTGCTCACATTATGAAATGTGACGATGACAATTTTATTAGGGTGGATACCGTCCTAAAAGAAATTGAAGGCGTGCCTCCCACAAAGCCTTTGTATATGGGCAATCTCAATTTCCATCACCGGCCTCTTAGAAATGGGAAATGGGCTGTGACCTATAAGGTATAAAGGTTCATTTGCATGTAAACGAAATATGATTCCAGTTTACTATGTATCAACAATGTATTTTTCTTTTGCAGGAATGGCCTGAAGAAATTTATCCTCCCTATGCCAATGGGCCTGGATACATAATATCCAGCGACATTGCCAAATACATCGTGTCCCAGCATGCAAATCGGAGTCTCTGGGTATGTGTAATCTTATGTTTCTACAGTTTTTCTGGAAATCTAAAATTTAGTTACTCTTTACTAAGTTATGCCACCCGCCTTACTGACAGCTATTTAAAATGGAGGATGTTAGCATGGGAATGTGGGTTGAGCAGTTCAACAGTACGAAAAAGGTTCAGTACTCTCATAATTGGAAGTTTTGTCAATATGGGTGCATGGAAAACTATTACACTGCACATTATCAATCACCAAGACAAATGATCTGTCTGTGGGATAATCTGAGTAAGGGTCGAGCTTGTTGCTGCAATTTTTAAGCGAATAGAGTTTAGGTCCGAAGACAGTAAGTTCACGTTGTACCTGCTCTGATATTTCTTTCACAGTAAGATTTCGTCCACAAGTACGGATGAAAATGGTTTTATCAGGCTGGGTTTGTGAAGGATGGAACTGAACTATTGGCAGCTATCTGTGGGTAATGGATGAGGTTTTGAGTTATTTTCACTAGGCTGGGTAATGATCAGATTGTGCTAAGTTGTACAGGATTGTTGCTACCCTGGAGTTGGACTATGTCAAGTAAGTAGCCATTATCAAAAGTGTACTTTAAAGTTTTATTATGGCTGGGCTTCATGGATTGTGCTCTTACCGTTGTGTTCAATATTGTAATTCATCTCAGAATTATGTGGAAAGATATTCCTTCTCTGATGTAACATTACTCGTGGAGGATGACCGGTACTAAGTGAATTGTTTTGAGTCTAAATTTTTAAGTCCATAAACTTTCCACGAGCGGCGAATTAATAATGCTCTCTGTAGCACTAGTCTGGATGGTATGCAAGTCATATGACATCTTAAATGTGACTCGTTTTCTCGCTTTTAAAGTGATCTATCAATTAATGGGATGCGACATAGATATCCTTATTCTTGACGAGTTATTTACAAGGGCATAATCCCTCACCAAGACAGTGCCACTATTTTCATCCATCAATTTATATATCTATCCGCTTTTAAAAATAAAATAAAATCATGCATTATATTTTTGAACTTTATATAAATTTACTTAAATTGACAAGAATAATAAAAATTTTCACTTTAATACATCCACTAATATTTATCTCTTGACACCGATCCACAAACTAAATCTATCGAGAGGTCAACAAAAGCTCAATTTGGATGGTGATGGACGGAATGGATTTTCTCTTCGAACCTGGCAACATCATCTTCGAAGTAATCAGCTTCTGCACTCCCTAATCACGTCTATACAATATCACATAACAATAGAGACATATATGCATACCATATCGATTCCATCTTCGCAATCTACAACGACGACGGTGCCACTGTTATCGACGACTTTCACAAAACGTGACCATCCGGTCGTCACTGGAAGATCGTAACCTATGCTCGTGTTGCTCATCTTTCTCTCTATACAATTTGTTAGTTTGATGATGTGATGCCCGAAAATTTTTAAAAATAAAATTTTTTGTTTTCTATGCTACATTTTTATGTTGATCAAATAATTAGATTTTGATAGAGCAAGATTTAGTATATCAATATTAGACTTAGAGGTTGTTTGGTAGAGATTAAAATCAGATTAAAATTAAAAATATAATCGTTATTGTTGACTTTTATTAGACGGGTGGGACCCAATAACGATCATATTTTCAATTTTAATTGAATTTTAAACCGTACCAAACATGCTCTAAG
>CAIGRS010035138.1:0-13481 GCA_903798395.1 Fraxinus floribunda | reverse complement strand
TACGTTAATTTGTAATAGTTACGAACGAACATGTTATTAGTTATATTTATGTAGTGATGTTAAAAAATTTAATTATAGTACGAAATCGAACTGAACTGAATCGAACCGATCTCGAACGGTTCCATAATTATATCTGGACCCGAAAGTTCCATTTATTAAATATTCGAAAATTTTGGGAGAACCGAATCGAACCGGACCATGTCCAGCCCTAACTTATTCATTGAATCACGCCATATGTACATTTTTGGTTGATAAGATCCTATTTGACATTAGAGATGGCAAACGGGGCGAGCCGCTCGAGCTCGTCAAATGACGAGTCGGAGCCGGAGTCGAGCCGCAAGCTCGGCTTGTTGAGCTCGCGAGCGGTTCGTGGGCTCGTGAAAAATTAAAGAAAATTTTAAAAAAACATAAAAAATTTAAAAAATTCGTGGGCTCGCGGCTCGACTCGACGAGATCGCCCACGAGCAAACAAGCCGGCTCGGCTCGTGGGCTTGTTTCTCACGAGCCACGAGCTAGAGCCAAGCTCGTGGGTTTAAGGGCCGAGCCCATCACTATTTGACATCATCATATTCATTTATTTTAAAAAAAATATTTTCTACATCACGTGTTAAGATTTTGACAACACATGATTATCAATCATTATCGTCAACTAATACTGTACATTTAGAATTATTCTTATTCATTTTCCTTCTTCACTTTTTTTCAATATTTGGTTAGGGAAAACGGCATTATGAACTTTTCCTAGGTAGCACTGACTTTTTTAGTGCACGGGTCAACTTTAAATTGAATAATTTAACATTATATTAAACAATATGGAATTATTTGATGTGATTCAAAAATTGATTTTTGGCGAAAGTAGTGCGTCCAAGGGCTTAGGATATTTCTATTATAATATAATAATTACTTATATAAATTATATTATAAATACAGTAAAAAATAAATAAAAAAAATTCAACAATCGGTATTTATGAAGAGACAAACTCGGACCAGTATATTCCAAAATCATGAAGAAAAAATAAAATAGGTAAAGGTCCTCATTTTCCATTCTGGACTTTTCAACCATTCTCGAAAAATCCAAAAAAACCACACACACAAAAATAAATATAAATCTAATCCATTATACCCTTTTCATTCTCTTCGATTCGCGTGGCAGAAAAGAGGAAGGGTTTCTCCCTTTCTCTCTTCTTCCCTATCCCATATATAAAAATATTTTCTCTTGTAATATGGATTTGACTTCTCAAAATTCATTTCAAGTGCCGCAGGACGCTGTTGAAGTTAATGACAAGGGTGTTTTTATGGAGCAAAAGGAGGAATTTCCTGCTTATGTTTCAATGGTTGATCCGTTCCTTGTTGAGGCTCTTCAAAACCCTCGTCATCGATTAACTAGTTGGTTCTTTTATCTCTTCATGTATCTTCATGCTTTTGAATTTCATTGTCACACCTTGTTTGATTTTGTTCCCGTATTATGGTTAAGTAGATTTGTTTGGTATACTTACTTAGATACTTGGTTTAGATTAGGGTTAATATTTGGGAATTTTGGAATTTTAAATTGGTTGGGTTATATCTGGTGATGTTTGATTATGGGTCGTTTGGTTTTAATTTTGTATATAGGATGGGTGTTTGGATGTAGGAAATTGTGGGGGATAAATAGATGTAAATCTTGAGAAATTTGAATAGGAATAGCTGAGCTAATTGATTAACTGTAGAACTGAATTATTATCTCCCAAGGTAATTTCACCTGATGCAATGAATCTTAACAGTCATTAATCTATAGTTTGATGGTTGGACCAACTGAAATATTCTACTGGATACTTAACATAAGTTGGTTATGGTTCGATAATATAAGCTGTTATTATTATTGTCACCTTTCATTGAACTTTTGCTTATTAATTTTTGCTTCTGTTAGTTAAAGATGTAGTGAAGAAGTATCTTTAAATGATGTTATGGTTGTCTTGGATGCAGCATATGATGTTGCCTCAACATGTTGATGGCAAAGTCTAAGAGCGATTTGCTATCATTGTAAATTATAGGAGACATAATAGAAATAAATGTGACACTTTTTAATGGATAATTCGTCTATATGTAGAAATAGGCACTTGTCATAAAAAAGCATAGACGGGTGGCAATTGAGCTAGGCACAAGAAAATCCAGCCTGCCCATATTTTTGATGGGATGAGGACCGAGCCGAGCTTCCTTATTAACGTGGTGAACCAGGCCTGCCTTCAAATTCACGAGCCGGCTTGTGTGAGCAAGCGGGCAGCCTGCTTTTGCAGGCCTAAACAGCCCTGAAATTCTGCAATTTGCAGGTTATGGATGTATCACAGTTATGCGTCCATCACTGAGTTCAGGCTTATTGCAGCCTAATTCAGTGAATTTGAACGTTGTGAGACAATGTTCAAAATCCATTGATGAATTTAATTATTTAAAAAAAAATCTTAATTTTCTTTTATAAATACCTATATCATTTCACAAATTTTCTATACCAAATTATCAATATTCTGTTATTATTTCTACACTACCCTATTTCTCAATATCTAAACTCTATTGCTCACTATTTCTCTTACATTTTTGTTAATCTGTATTTTTCGAAATGGATGTAAATTGTAATAATGTATGTTAGTTATTGTATTTTTCCAAATGAATGTATAAATGTACTTTTTCAAATGGATATTTCATATTTGTAAATCTTGAAATCAAAGCATTTGTATTCTTTAAGATTACGTTCAAATTATCGTATTTAAGAGATTAAAATATTTAAAGAAAAAATAAATAATAAATTTCCTTTTTTCCCTCTAAAAAAGGCCTATGGCTCAGCTCGTGACGAGACGAACTGATTATACCTTGATGTAGTGAAAAACCTGAAAGAAGTTTCCTTTTTAAGTTTCCAGAAGACAATGAAACAACGGATATAAATAAGGACGATGCTACATTATAATATTGCAATATGCTGGTGAAATTCTTGCAGAGTTTTGAAGCTCCCATATTCCTCAAAATTGGGTATGCATTTTATATTTGACTGTGGCCATCTCTGCGGCTACTTGGACCTTAATTTGCTGAAATTCTTTTATGATATATATTTTTTTTTTGCCCGGTGATTTGCTGTATTTATTTTATTTTATTTGTTGTTATTATTATGGCTATTATTGTCTGAGGATAACTAGTTGAGATCTTATCTATTATTTTCTCATCAGTTCTGCGAATGGAGCTCGATGTACAAAAGTTCTTGCAGAATTCTGGCCTACATCATTTTGAGTTTCCGCACTTCCCTACTTCATACCTTCGTCTTGCAGCACACCGTGTTGCTCAGCACTATGGTCTGCAGACCATGGTTCAGGACAATGCTGTAGATGGTCAGGGAACCCGGATTTTGGTTTTAAAGAAGCCAGAAAGTAAGTTTCCTGCTGTCCGTTTGTCAGATGTACCAGCTAGACAGTCTGAAACTGATGAACTTGATCAAATCAAGATTGTCTTAAAGCCGAGGCCTTCTAAAGCTTCATCCAATGATGTCAATGGACTAGGGCTTAAAAGAAGTCCTGTAAGAACAGTGGACGAGAGGAAGGAGGAGTATGACAGAGCTCGAGCTCGTATTTTCAGCAGTCCAAGTAGTTCTGAGTCAGAAGATGCATCAGGATGGGTTGCTTCTGATAGGAAAAGTCTGAATATGGGCGAGAATGAAGTTTCAATGAACTTGGTAGTTGATGGTGAGAAAAGTCTGGGCAGCAGGGAAATTGGCGCTTCATCTAGAGTAGCCATTTTTAGGGACCGGGAGAAGGACCGCACTGACCCTGATTATGATAGAAGTTACAAGAGGTATGTATTGAAAAAAATGGTACAAGTTTGTGGATAGCTATGCATTCCTGAGGTTCTAATCTCTAAATAAATATAGTGGGGCAGTGTTAATTGAGTGAAGGATTTAAGTTTTTATTTTCCTTGCTGCATGCACATCTAGATCTACATGTTTACCTATTTATTGAAGATTCCATGGCTCGTTAACTCTGTAAAAGTTTCAATAGTCTCCTCAAAATGCTGTATCTTCTTGTGGTACTTGTGGTCATGATACAACCACCATATAGTTTTTATTCTTTTTATTTATTTGTAATGAAACACGATATTACTGAGTACTGACGTGTTTTTAATGTCTATTTGACTGTTATTTTAAATTATCATTTAATAATGTATAGTTCTTCCACAAGCTAATTGTTGCCTTAATCAGCACGCTCAAAGAAGTAGATCGAAATTTTCCCATTTCCCAAAGAATTCAGCATCCTAACTTTTCACTATTGATCCCTAGAGGATGTGTACATTTTCTTTAATTAGTTGAAGATATATCTTCTACGTCTTACTTTCGGCATGTTTGCACCTACCAATTTATTAATCTTCAATTATCTTTGATCTCATAAGGTATATAGCTCCTCTGCTATGCTTATGTCATTTGAAGGCTGATTGAACTTTGAACTCTAGTCCTTTAGCTTCTTTGTCAATCTTAGGTGGTGTCCTCCTCTTCTAATGTACAATTTGTCCACACACTTATGCTTGCAACTTCCCCGCTAAACACAATTGACAAGAGACCAAATCTAAGGTAATTGAGTGAGTTGCATATGTCAGGTTTCTTTTGATCCTGGTTGCTTCTATTTATTTACCCATGGTCCTAGTCTGTTCCCCTTTTCTCAATCTTATTAACTTGCAGTTTTACAACCACTACACTTGATCTCATGTTGGTAGAATACTTCTAAAGCACCACCCGTTTTCAGTTTGTAGAACATTTATAGGAGATAAATTAACGTTATGAAATTTCATCATAAGTAGCATATTTACATAATGATGTTTCAAAGTATTACCATATATATTGATGCTGATGCATTTAGCCTCTTCGATGTCATGCTAATGCAGATATGTTAAGAACTTACCGAGCATTCAAAGTTTCAATGTAGCACCTATTCATGTGCCAAAATTCCCACCTCCATATGTGCAATATGATTCTGTTATTCCTCAGCTGCGTCAGATGCCTGTTGCTCAAGCTTCCATCAATTACAGGAGCCCCGTTATGAGCCCTTACCATGCAATGGGATTGAATCAGACTTCTAGGGATGCTTTATACATGCAGTGGCCAACCCAGTCGATGATGTATGCACACTCATGTGATCACATGAGGCAGACCTTTTTTCAGGTAGGCATCTGCTGATTCTTCATTACTTCTTTTGTCGCTCTTTGGAATCACTACGGATTTTTGTATTGGAAAATGTGAGCTTTTACTGCACAAGAAGGAAAAGTTTTGTTGACTAATGCATATGGAGAACAGTTGTTTTAATTATCCGTTTTGTTGTTTGCAATTTTTCAATTAATTCAACCTTCTCTGTTTGTTGTAGGCTCCCTTCTATCAGCAGCCACTAAGTTTTGAATACTCCCAGAACCATCCATGACAATCAAATTATGAGCTGGGAGGAGAATGTCTGTATTACTGAATGAGATACTGTTTTTTGTCCGATCTTAGAGTTTATTGATTTAGATGAAATGTCATACTGGTAAACTTGGTATTTTTATTTAGCTTCAGTTTCCATATTCTTCTGGACTGACTATATTGTTTGTAGAGAGATTTAATGCTTCCAGAATGTTCTGTTTGTGACTATAATTATTGCTATGTCAGCCTTGCCATATCAGGTATTTTGCTCAATCATAAAGGGGTCGACCGACCCTAATATATAACTGGCTAGAGGTAACTTTATCCTTGTGGAGTCATTTTGGTTGTTAAATGCAGAAAACATGCAGCAGAATTATCGAAGTTCATTGAGTACATTGTAGTTGAAATACTGAATGCACTTTACAAGGATGATTTATCAAAACCTTTCACTCCAGTTTTTAGGAGATGCCCCGATTTCAGCTAGGACAGACTTTCTTGGTACTGTACATTTTAGGTTAGGTGGCAATGACACCTTTTATATAGCGCCTTTCTTTCTCGTCCATAGGCACTTTCATGGTCATCATGCCACAACTCAACTTCAGATGTTCAACATATGTCCAGGTCGAACTGATGAGACTCTTGGTATGCTATGGTAATCGAGCATGACTGGCCGGTGGTATGCTATGGTAATCGAGCATGACTGAACCCGGCCGCTCTCTTGGTGCTTCTATAGAAATGCTAGTTTAAGCACAACAGGAATGGTAAGAAAATTTTGAAAGCAAAACAGTGTGAATGGTAAGAAAATTTTGAAAGCAAAACAGATTCTTATACATCTAACTCAAGTATCAGAGTACATTCAGTAACAAAATCTTTCCTTTAATTTGCTAACAAATGTTATATGCTACGGACTGTACAATTAGCACGAGAGGATTTTCTACGTAAGCAAATTGGATGTGGTTCTCATGAAAAATTATAAGACAAATCATTTTATCTATTTAATTAAATGGTGCTATTTGGTTATTTATTTTATCTTATAAATCAACAATACTTCTATCATGCAAACGAATGTAGTAAATTTAACACAAAAGTTGTGGCAAGTAATGCTCCCCCAGGGTTCCAAATTTTCAATTTTTTACGAGGCGATATGGTGGCACTGAGCTTAGCCTCTGAATACCCGAGCTTGGCTTGTTCAAATCCTAAGCCTGGTGTGGCCCTTTGGCTTGTGGGCCTCATGATCCGAGCTGAGTCGTCTCATGAGTCTGTTCTTTTTCTAAAAAAAATTACCAAAATAAGTCGAGTCGAGCTCGCAAGTAGTTCAGCTCGTTTGTCACCCTAGGTGGATGATGTCCAGTACGCTCGACATACCAAGGTTATAAAGAATTGAGAAAAAGAAAGCATGTCACCAACTTCGTCTGTCCTCTCATGTTGGGTTCATCAACCTATCAAACATTTTACAAGCATACATTCTGTAACCAGTTTTTTGGTACCTTTGCTTGAATCAGTCCAACCTCCAGTGCTTCAGCTACTTCCACACGATTCACACTAGAAATAAAATCTAGTTACGAAGTGACAGTCATTGTGTTAGTCGAGTGAAACCCGCAAAAGATCACATAAATCATGAAATTCGATATAGAAAACTGTAAAGTTATATTTAGAATCGTACTGAAAATTTCTTCGTACATCAAATACACCTTGTACTGTATTTAACTAAACTTCATTTCGATAGCATAAAATTTTCGTGCATGTGTGTCTATCTACAATAAATAAAACGACTAATTGCATATCAAACAAGCTAATATAGGCATTCACTGTGATGCAGTATCAGTAAAATTTCAAGATTCTTAAAGAGATTGAACGAGAATTATGGGGATATAAAGTTTAACTGAGTAAAACAAATGCACCGTGCTAGGAACTGAACTCAAGCAGCAGCAAAATTTCAAGGCAGCCTCACTTTCTAACTGTTTTTTTACTAAATACAACTGAACACAAGATTTTAGTTACTAACAAGCCATTACAGTATAAAGCATTGACTTCAGCAGCACTGCGAAGGTATATAGAAATCAAAGTTATTTCAATGCATTTTCAAATGAAGAAACTGCACATTCGATTTAACTCTGGTAGCATACATAACATGCAGATACGAAAAAGTACCAAATAAAACCTTCACAGAACAAATAGCTAAGAGAATGTATGCTTTATAAAGTTACCAGAAGAAAAAGATATAAATCATGCAAAGACTTTATTGAACATAAAAAAAGAAACTATAGGACATGCTGTCACGATATCTAAGTTGTTCATACTGCAATAGAATTGTTTTTCTTTGTGATGGATGAGCAGAATTTATCAATCAAAACTTGTAAAATTTAACAACTCAAGACAGATTCCAATTGAAATTCTTAACACCTAGCACTCCAATTGAAAATTCAGAAAGCAATTACAGAAACAGAAAAACAGAAATGAGGGGAGAGAAAGTTCAGAGACGGAATCCTACAAAATGATTCCACACCTTTTCCTTTCCTCACCTAACCTTATAACTGAAAGGAAATTGACTTTTTGGAAACACGTTTTTATAAAAAGGCACAACCTATTACAATTAATACTCAACACAATGACGCCGTACAGAATTTGAAATTCAGTTAGCCGTTGAAGTTCCTTAATCCTTATTCATTCCTCTTCCTTGCTCTGGCGCTTCTCTGTCCTTTTCTTCCCCAGTTCAACTGATATTCCCCTTTGTGCCTCCATCATGACATCCCTCCCCCTTCGAAAGACCTTGTCCCCAAGGTTGAAAAGTTGGTAGTGTCACAGATGCAACTTCTTTCACCCCAATTTTTTTTCTTAAGTGACGATACATGAAAGACCAAATGGATCTGGGCAGCAGAAGGTAATTCCAGTTTGTAAGCCACTTTCCCCAATCTCTGAATCACTTTATAAGGTCCATAGTACTTCTCAGAAAGCTTCTTGTTGGTTCTTCTGGCCACAGTTTGTTGTGCATCAGGGTGTAATTTCAGGTACAACCAATCTCCTATTAGAAATTCCCTTTCACTCCTGTTCTTATCTGCATAAAACTTCATCCTAGCACTGGCCTGAGTTAGATTCTCCTTCAGGATTTTGTCCATCTCATGTCTTTCCAGCAATACTTCCTCCACTGGAGTATTAGAGATCTGTTGGTAGGGCCCTAAGGCCAACTGAGGGGGTTTGATACCATACAAAGCTTCAAAAGGTGTCATCTTAATGGCAGTGTGCAGGGTGGTGTTATACCACCATTCAGCCAAACTGAGCCATTTACTCCATTGTCTAGGCTGCTTGTATACCATGCATCGCAGATACATTTCTAGACATTGATTTAATCTTTTGGTTTGTCCATCAGTTTGGGGTGGTAAGCTGAACTTAGCTGTAATCTGACTCCCAGGTATTTAAACAACTCCTGCCAGAATTCGCTTGTGAACACTTTATTCCTGTCGGTGATAATACTCTGGGCAAACCATGCAACTTATGGATTTTATCCAAGAATAATTTGGCAACAGTTGGGGCTGAGAAGGGGTGGGATAACAGTAGGAAATGTGCATACTTGGTGAATCTGTCCACTACCACCAAGGTTACATACCTTCGGTAAAGTCCATCGAGATGTGACTCCAAGCATACTGTGGAGTTGGTAAGGGCTACAATAATCCTGGGTAGTCTACATGTTCACCTTTGCATCTTTGGCAGGTGTCGCATTCCAAGACCTCCTTTTTGATGTCCTTTCTCATCCCTGGCCAAAAAAATGTTACTTGGCCTTGTGAATACTAGCTTGTATCCTAGAGTGTCCCCCTTCCTGTGAGGAATGTATGGCAGCTATCAAATTCTTCCTGATGTCACCGCTTGAGCCAATGTAAACTCTGGTTTTGTACTTAAGTAGCCCATTCAAGTAGTGGCAGTCCGGTTCTGAGTTGCTATCAAGCAGCAATGCGGTGATTTTAGCCTGAGCCTCCCTATCTCCTTGGTAGTTGGGCATCGCCTGAATTCTTTTCCTCCCTTCTAGATAGAGCATCTGCCACCTGATTTTCCACCCCTTGTTTGTATTGTATCTCATAGCTGAGCCCCAATAACTGGGATTTGTGATGGATGAGCTGAATTTATCAATCAAAACTTGTAAAATTTAACAACTCGGACAGATTCCAATTGAAATTCTTAACACCCAGCACTCCAATTGAAAACTCAGAATGCAATTACAGAAACAGAAAAACAGAAATGAGAAGAGGGAGAAAGTTCAGAGACGGAATCCTCCAAAATGATTCTCCACACCTTTTCCCTCCATCACCTGATCTTATAACCGAAAGGAATTGACTTTTTGGAAACACGTTTTTATAAAAAAGCACTTAACCTATTACAATTAATACTCAACACAAAGACGCTGTCCAGAATTTGAAATTCAGTTAGCCATTGAAGTTCCTTCTTCATTCCTCTTCCTTGCTCTGGAGCTTCTCTGTCCTTTCCTTCCCCAGTTCAACTGATATTCCCCTTTGTGCCTCCCTCATGACATTCTTCTTCTAAAAGAATCTTAATTAAGGTTTATATGTCCACTTTAAAACCACACAATTTAGAAGTAGTTCTCGATTCTATACTAAACTAAGAAACAAGAGAAATATTTTCAAACCACAACAAAAAAAAATAAAAAATACTACTACACGGATTAATATCTGCAATCAGAAGCTAACATGCCGATAACTTGACAGTTGACTTACACTAATGGACTGTATTAACCAACAACGGAATTTTCACCATGCAATTGCTGATTCCAATAGGCATAAAGTGAGATTTTCAATGCACGAACATAAGAAGCAAGTTTATTTCATGTCATTTGGATGCCAATAACTCAACTTTACTGCATCAGAATAGCTAAAAAAACACCATTAACAGTAATGTCTTAACACTAAATTGTAACTTCAATGACAGATTTTCACTAGGCCGAGAAACGAAACTGATTAGGTAAATGCAGATGTTCGCATTTAAACATCGCAAGTTGGAAAAAGAGAGAGAATATTCCTCCCATTTGTGGGAGTGGCCAACTCCAAATCCTCCAAATGTGGTGCAATAACAGAACCATTATTGCTATGAACTGCCTGTGACGGCCTAATGAACGGATGTTCAAACTGCCCATTCGAAGGTGAAGTCCCAAAATGTCTAAATTGCTGTTGGGAATGGTGGTGCAGTCCTGGCCCTGGCCCTGGCCCCACCACCGGCATTGGATGATGATGCTGAATTGAGGCCACCGGCACAAGGGGCATGAAATGATCAGAATTCAGCCTGTTTGGGTGCAAAAAATGCGCCGGCACAGGGGAGCTGGCGAACAAACGGTCGGTCGCAGGGTCGACTCCTAAAGCAGACAGTGCTGCAGGGCTATTGTTGCCACCACTTCCATTATTGGACATGCTCTGCATCCTCTTTAGATAAAGCCTGTACTTCTGCAAATGGCTAGCAACATTCTCTCTGGTAAGGCCATCCACACTCATCAACTGCATAATGGTTTTAGGAACAGCATTCTTGATCCCCAAATGAGCCACAGCATCTACAAATCTTTTATGGAGCTGTGGCGTCCACACGAGCCGCGGCCTCTTCAGGGTGCGGGCCGGCTCATCTGAGGCCAACCCGACTCCTCCTCCAGTTCCACCTCCACCCAGCTCAGCCGAGTCAAATTCCGCCGAGGAGTTGGGTTGAGAGGAGAGAACCGTGGATTGCGGCAGCTGCGCAGGCGGCGTGCTCTGGTATTGATGATTCCGAATATCAAAGGCAAGTGCTAGATCAGGGGTTATTAGGGATTGGGATAAGGGCATCAGTTCTTCAGGTGAAGGCAGTTCCTCTTCCCATTTGGCAAACCAATTGGAGTCTTCTTCTCTCATGCTTATTCCGTCTTCTTGAATGTACTGAAAATTACGTTGGACAAATTTTCTCTTCTACAAAAATTTCAAGATTTTGTATAACTAATCCAAATCAAAATATGGAATTTCAAGAAAGATTTGATTTTTGAGTAGTACGTGTTTTTGTGTGAAAAGGGGTTCCTCGCCGCCGGTGACCGAGGTGGATCTTATTTTCTTGTTTTCAGCTATAATATTCTATTTTTATTCTATTAAAGGATAATATTGCTGACTTGCTTCCGATGGTCTTTTTCATAAATATTCCAAAAAAAAAAAAAAAAACTTATTTTTCAATAATTCTCGCACACAAGATATGTATGTATATTTGTATCTCTGTCCTAAGGGACACAGAACCCATGATGTGTCTTGGAGCGTGAATGACACGCTGATTTTTCATTGGATCAGAACAAGAAGTGTAGGAATCTAGAAAATCAAGATCTGAGAGATTGTTGGAGGAAACCTGAAAGATATTTATTTCACATGGAGCGTGAAAACACGCTCTTTGAAGTAGATTGATGGAATAATTATTTAGTGAGAATGGGTGGTTGAGGGGTGATAGGAATCGGACATTCGGATTAGGCCTTTGTTTGTCTTCTTTAGTTTAAAAAAATATTTCGCTTATTTTTCAATTTTACGCTTTTCAGTAAAATAATATTACATGTAAATTTAAAATTTTTCTTTATTTTTAAAAGCACATTTTTTTTTATCAAAATACTATTCTAAAATGCATTTTGAACAAAAATATGACTCAAAACATGCTTTGAGATTAGAGAAATAATAATTTTTTGAAGAATTGAAAGTAAAAAAATATTTTTGATATTATAAGAAACTGTTTTGAACATTTGTGAAAAAAATCAAGAATATCTTATTTGATTAGAAGAACTTCTTAAAAAAAGCTAAGGTAAAGTGATATTTTCATGAAACTCTTATATTAAAAAATAGAAGTAAAAGTCAAGTAAAAATTAAATAGTAGTTTTTTAAAATTTAATCGCAATGTTCGATCTTAAAAAGATGGGGAATTTTTATAAAAGGATTAGTCAAACTTTTCAAAAAAAAAAATAAAATTAGGCCTAACTATAGAAAAGTTTTTGAGGCCCTTTCTAGGTTAAAATGTTCATATTACTCTTTTAAATATTGTTGAATTATCTCAAATGCCCTTATCATATAATGACCATAACACTCAAATCAAAATTATAACCGTTAAATTCATTCATTCTTCTTTGGAATTCCAACTTTCTTCTTCTTCCTTAATTTATCTATAATCTTCTACTTCTTTGTTCTTCTTTCTTCTTCTAATCTAATTTATCTAATTTTTATTTATCCATATATTCATTGTCATTTGTGTTTATTTAAGTGTTTTGAGTGTATTTTTCGATCTCAAATAGTCTTGAAAAGCAAAATCTCGTATATTTTTTAGCTATAGACTCATTGCAGACGTTCGTTTTAAACGACCATTGGAACGACTGCATCAACTTTATATTATCGTGATTGATTATTTGCTAACATTCTAAAATTTTACTATTCTAATTACAGATATGGATTCATCTAGCCAAACTCTTCAAAACTTTTTTTGGCCTAACTTATCATGGAAAAGTTTTTGAGGCCCTCTTTAGGTTAAAATGTCCATATTATCCTTTTAAATATTGTTGAAATGTCTCAAATGCTTTTACTATATAATGACCATAATACTCATTTTTCAAATCAAAATTATAACCGTTAGTTTCATTTGTTCCTCCAAAAATTCCAGATTTCTTCTTTTTCTTCATTAATTTATCTATAATATTCTACTTCTTTGTTCTTCTTTCTTCTTTTAATCTAATTTTACTCGAAGTATAAAGAAGCATATCAAAGAAGAAACCCTTATATTTCTACATTTTATATTGGTAAGATATTATTTTCACTTTTTATTATTTTTTAGTCTAGTGTTTTATTTATTTATTTATATTTTCATTGTCATTTGTATTTATCTAAGTGTTTGAATATATTTTTCGATCTCAACTAGTTTTGAAAAGCAAAATTTCGTATATTTTTTTAGCTACAAATTTATTACAGTTGTCGTTTTAAACAATCGGTGTCGTGTAAAACTGTAAAACGACCGCGGTCATTTAAATCAATCATAGAACCGATTGCTGTCACTTTATATTAATGTGATTGATTATTTCCTAACATTCTAAAATTTTACTATTCTA
>CAIGRS010035136.1:0-13057 GCA_903798395.1 Fraxinus floribunda | reverse complement strand
GAGGCACAATGTGCACAGCATGTGAGCTGCACAAATCACTTGCATCTAAAAATAGAAGCCTCATTCACTTCCAATGTTTCGCGAGTAACTCATTGTTTGTTAATTTAGTAAAACTAATTTACTTTTACAAATTATAAAATAGAAGCCTCATTCACTTCCAAACGAAACTAGTTTTGAGTGTTTCGCAAAACTGAAAACTGAAATGCTTGGAAACAACAAACCAAACGCATTCTTAATGATTCTTGTTTCTATCTAATATTAAGTGACTGGTGTCATGAGTTTCTTATAGTTGTTGGTTTTTTGCTTCTTAGAATGTAAAATTTTCGAATTATATATGTTTAGATCTCCAAGGAGTCAACCAGTCTAGAAATCCCAAGAATGAACGAAGCAAAAGATAGGAAATTACTGAGAAGATTTTAAGAAGAAAAAGTGGAAGAATAGGAAGGTTTGTTTGAGTAGTCTGGAGCATGAAACTATAAAGAGTAGGAAAGAGAATGTTTAGTGGAGTGATATCCAAGTCAGGTTTGAGTCATAAATCGGGTAACAGCAGTAATGAGTTGAGAGTGATTGGCTCCTTTTTAGTTCCTTCTGCTTGGGATTTTGTAGGTTGAGAGGCTAATGCATCTACTGGCTTGGAAGTCTACACCAGTAATAACAAGAGTAGAAATTTAGATCAAGAAANTTGTAGGTTGAGAGGTTAATGCATCTACTGGCTTGGAAGTCTACACCAGTAATAATAAGAGTAGAAATTTAGATCAAGAAAAGAGCCCAAAGGGAAGGGCTTTACAAGGAACTTCAACGCACTAAGTTTTGAACTATGTCCAAGGAGTTCTTGAACTTTGATCTCTATTAATACCTTGGTCAGTATGCCTTTAAGATTCATAGTCCCAATAATTTGTAGATCTTTTCATCTTCAACGATTCCTTAAAAAAGTGATAACAAATATCGATGTGCAATTTTCGTGCATATTTAACTTGAGTGATGTGATTATGTGGAATTCTCAAGTTTTTTAAATCATAAGATTAATATCTCGAAAATACAAATTTGCACTAAAAATTATAAATTGGGAAAATTGCAAAATTCTCCCTAACATGTCGACATTGTAGCACTTTTTACATATTTTTTTGGTTGTATCATCCCCAACCTTCTAGTTTTGTAAGGCCATTCATCCCTACTTGAAAGATGTTGTCATTTTCACCGTCCCTATTAAATTCCTTTCCAGTTTTCTTCTCTCTATCAATTGCCGCAGCCAGTATCTTCTCTCATCGTTCTAGCAAATTACAATTTTCAACTCTGACCAAGTTTGGTTGATATCTTTCTTCTTCGGGTGCTCAGTCAATACAATTTAGTTACTTGCATCTTGACAAGCACAATGTGTAGGGTTATACAACTAAGATTGTTATCCATGATAACCTAATAATATACTAACCGATTCCTAAAGAATTGAATAGGTTTAGAAATTAACTTGAAATAGAACTAGTCCCAGGAATGATGCTGACTTCTAAGAACAAACCATCGACTCCTAACATTAGGTAAAAAAGAATTTGCTATGTACGGAAAGTGGTTGGTGGACATTCTTAAAATTAGTAAGAAAATCCTTGTGGAAGCTCAAGTTTATGATATGGTGTATGGCTCCCTATTTCACATGGTCACAATGCTAATTGGTTTCTAGCTTTGATAGTCTTAATGCACAACTAATTCACTCCATACATCAATGGCAAACTAGTTCATGGAGAGAAGTTCTTTTTTGGAAAGGAAAAATATAGAGCCTCAAAAGTTGCTTGGAGTTGTCACTATCTTGTTTGCTGCTAACATGTTCATTGGAGGAATCTAGGAATTTAAAGGTCAATTTTTGGTATACAGTCTGATGCAGGCATTAAGGTTCTCAAAGAAAGATGTATTTCCAGCTGATTCCTCATTTTTCAAGATGAGTAGAGATCGAAGTCCTATCTAGCACCACTGAATTCATGCATGCCATGAGACTGCCCTCCATGTTATAGTTGGGACAGATCCACACAAGGACACGTATCATGTCACATTGAAACAGATGTGCCATCATAAACCAATGAGTCCTATAGCATAGCATGCTATGCTTTCCCATCCAAAGAATTTCTAAGTTCGTGTCAATCAGATTTTTTAGATTGGTGGTATGACTACTTCACCATAGGTCGAAAAGGGGCTGCCTTCCTCCATAATCATGAAAAGTGTCAAAGTTAGCTCGAAGGCATGGATAACAAAGAACAAACAGCTCTGCCCTAATAAATCTCAGCTATTCAAACAATTCCCTGAAGTTTTAAGAAGGCACTTGAGAATAGATTATCATCTTCATCTTCAACTTGCAGAAAGGGGAGAAGAAAGCAATTTCAAATGATCAAAAACAGAAAGGGAAACTCAAATCACAGTATGTTTCACAAGATTTTGAGGCCCAAAACAATAAAGATGTTAGTGAGAACAATCAAGCTACTAACCATTTTAACCTAACTGAAACTTCATAGAGAGAATACCTTTTCAATCTTTTTTAACTGGATAGATGGATCCTCAAAGAAAGGCACAAGCAAACTCAAGTTGCGTGAATATAATTCCTTACCTGGACAGCCAGAACATAAAGTTGATAGACTTTCATACTATAGATGGTTTTGATGAAAATTCTAATATAATATGCACCCTGGCATTCAAATTTAAGCACATACAGTAACATAGATAATATCCAGTAATATAATTGTTTCACATTGTTAAGGTACAGATCACTTTCCAGCAAGTTCCAAGAACAAAAGGAGAGTGATCTAACAAATGATACCAAAAAACATTCATTAGCATGCAGCAGAAAAAGATACAGTAATGCTATAAAGTATTATCATGAATAAAGATGACTAACATAAAGCAAAGGATATAGTCCTTGGATGAACCAAGTCAGTATGCACTCTTTAATGGATGTTTGGATAAAACCATCCACTAGGACTACTTATGCAACAAGGTTGTGGATAAAATCCTTTACTTTTGATCCTACTTTGAATTCTACTCCACTCATTGATACTGATCTTGATATTCCTATCAATTTGTAAGGGTGTTTGGAGTTGTATCAAACATCATCTATCAAACTTCGTATCTTATCACATGATTGCAGGGACCTACAAGGCTTTCATCTTTCATGTAGACTCAGTCGACTCTAAACATTGTACAAGAAGCTCTAGCAAACCCAAAGTTGAAAGAAACTATATTCTAGGAGATGAATGCTCTAAAAAGGAATTATACTTGGAACCCTGAAGGTTGCTCAATTGGTCAACATTTGGGTTTGCTCCCCAATGGTCAGCAGTTCGAGGGCCAATGAGGTGAGTACCGGCTGTAAATTTCAAGGCCCCGTGGGATTAGTCGAGGTGCGCGCAAGCTGGCCGAACATCCACGGTTATCAAAAAAAAAAAAAAGGAATTATACTTGGGATATTGTGGATTTACCAAAAGCATAATGTCGAGTAGGATACAAATGGGTATTTATAATCAAATACAAGGCCGATGGTTCTGTAAAAACATAAAGGCATGACTAGTTGTCAAAGGATACACTCAAACTTATAGCATCGACTTTCAGGAAACCTTTGCACCGGTGGCAAAGATGAAGTCCATAGGAATTTTATTATCTCTTATAGCCAATTACAATTGGCCACTTCAATAATTTGACGTGAAGAATTCCTTCTTATATGGTAATCTATAAGAAGTCTAGATGAACATTTGACCATGTTTGGAACAAAATAGTCTGAAGATATGCAGATTAAAGAAATCTTTGTATAGATTGAAGCAATCTCTTAAAGCATGGTTCGAAAGATTTGCTCTCTCTCTCTCTTCAAGTTTGGTTTTGATCAAAGTCAAGCAAATTACACTCTTCTCTTTATGAGATCATCTATAGGGAAGCTGGCCATTCTCATCGTCTATGTAGATGACATTATCATGACAAGAGATTGTGTTGGAAAGTTAATAAACATAAGGTCAAATTGGTTAGAGAATTTGAAATCAAGGACCTGGGAAATTTTAGTTATTTTTTAGAAATTGAAATAGCCAGGTGAAAAGAAGGAATTTACATATCACAGAAAGAATACATCCGAGAGTTACTTAAGGAAACTAGAATGCTAGGATTTAAACATATGACAACTCCTATTGATCTAAATCACAAGCTTGGTGCAATATCATATAGTGCTTCGTAGACAAAGGAAGATATTTGAGGCTTGTTGGAAGACTAATTTATCTTTCACATACTAGACTAGACATTGCTTGTTTCAATTCATGCACTTTCCCTTTGACCCTCGCATGGAAGCAATTATAACAATTCAGCATTGCCTAAACTCTACTCCTGAAAAGGATTGCTATTTTCCCAAAATGATCATATGAACGTGGAAGCATACACAGATGCAGACTACGGTGGTTTAACTATATATAGGAGGTCCACTTCTAGGTACTGTATTTTTGTTGGGGTAAGAAGCAAGTTGTGGTAGCTAGATCAAGTGCTCAGGCATAATACAAGGCTACGGAACTCAAGATATGTGAGTTGATATAGATTGAGAAATTTCTAAAGGAGCTACAAGATGAGTTTAAAGGTCCTATGAAGCCCTCTGGTGATAACAGTCACTATAAGCATTGTAAACTAAGAAGCACCGACACGGACATGTCGTCAAGCAAATTTTTAAAAAAGTTCCGATATGATACATCGTCGACACGTTGATTAAAATATTATTTTTTTAAGTAAATTTTTGAGATTTTTCTTGCAATTTTCATGTAGATCAATTGAAAAGAAAGAGATTTGGTTTCTTTTGCAAGATTGGTTTTTAATTGGGGGTCAAATAGTAAACTAAAATGATAAAAAGTCTTACTCCTTTTCATAACTCTCTCTTGTTTTTGAATTAAGGGTAAAAAAAGTAATTCAATTGTTTTTCACATTACAATCCATCATAGAGACCAGTTTCATTTTTCCTTCAACAAAATAGGGTTTACTGTTGTTGTCTTCCTCAGCCGCAACTTAATGTCTTCCTCAGCTGCCGACTGAATCTTCTTCCTCAAACTGACTCGTAAGCTGTTACTTGAACAGCTCTTCTACAAAAGACACACCATAAAGGCCTTCTTTAGTTCTTTGTGTCTTCCTCAGCTGCCGCCTTCTTCAGTTCTCTTCACAAAAGACATGTCGCAAGGGTCTCCGGCTCGTGACCGAGACGTATTGGTGTCCGATACGTGTGTCCACTGATACACCGACATCGACGGTATGTCGATGCTTCCCAAATTGTACACAATCTGGTACAACATGAGTGAACGAAACACATCAAGATAGGTAAACATTTCATCAAAGAAAGATTAACACTGGAATAATATACACTCCTTTCATCTCTTCTAAATAGGCCTAGGCATTTTAGCCAAAATCTCCCGAACCGAAATTGAACTGGAACCTCCGATTCCATACCGATTACCAAAAAAATAAATTAGGAACCGAAACCGGAATCGATAACTAATAACCACTGGGTTTGGTTTGGTTCTTGGTTTCTAAACCAGAACTGTGGGTACTCGAGTGGAATCGATTTTTATATAATTTTTTGTTTACAATTTATAGGTTGAATTAAAAAAAACCTAAAAATCCTAATTTTGGTAGTAATTAGTTTAAAACTCTAGACTCTAACCCTAAGAATTCAAGATTAACTCCTACTTATTTACATCTCACATCATATTGTTACATTTCATTGGTTATTACATGTTAATCCTTATAATTTGAGCTTTTTATGAATCTAAAAGTTCAATCTAGGTTGTGGTGCAAGTTGATGAATCAAAGCATTCATTCTTTGCAATTTGACCTTTTTACTTTTTTGCATCGTTTACAAACTTAAAGTGATTTTTCAATTTTTTTCATAATGAAAGGCAATTGAATTTGATATATGCATTGCTTGGGCTATGGTGTACATTTTTTGTTATCTTGAGTTCGTGGTTTTCTTTTTAAATATTATTTTTTTATTATTATTCAAACAGAGTGCGTTTAATATGTGGATCCTAATTTTTTTATACGATATAGTTATGTATAGTTAGTATTTTACTATTTTTTTTGTGTCTATTTGTTTTAAGAATAGAAGAATTTTAAGTATTGCTCATAGTTAAATTATATACTCAGTATGCATCACTTATGGATCGAAAAAGATTTATTAAGAAAAAATATTTTTTTCTCAAACTATAATTAAATTTTTGATGTGTTTATTTTCTCCTATTTTCGTGATTTTTAGTATCCACTATTTTGATTTTTGAAGATTTCTTAACTAAATTTTCTCCTTTACACCAATATTTTCGAGTAGTAACGTATTAGGTATATGTACAGAAATGGCTTATATGAAAATGTTAATTAAATAAATGTACACAAAAAATGTTATGGGTAGAACCGAAATAGAACCGGAACCAACGGTTTGGGTTTGGGTTTGGTTCCAGTATTTACAAGGACCCGAATGGTTCCATTTAAGAAATACCCGAAGTATAATAGGTGGTTCCGGGTATTGAAATACCCAGACCGACCTATTGGACGCCCAGACCTACTTCTAAACAACAGTTAGAAGATATTTTCACCGAGGGATTACCTAATCCAAGGTTTACTTCAATGATTAGCAAGATGGGAATGAAGGATATTTTTTAACCATTGGCAATCTACCAATAATCTTTCCCTTGATTCTAGAGATTTGTTAGCTTTAGTCTTGCCCTAGATTTTAGGAGTTAATTAGTTGTCAAAGACTACTCTAGAAAGTGTTTGATTTAGTCAAACTTGTAAATAGACTATCAAATATTCCTAGGCTTAGATTCAGGGATCTATGTTTGTTTCTTTCAAAGGTTAGTTCTTGTGTATAAATATGTAAATTCTAACGTGAATGAAAAATATAAGCGAATTCAAAACCAATAAACTTATCAGTTTTGTATGGGCGTTGGTCCTTACTAGCAAAATTCCATCATTTTGAGCATTAAAATGCCGAAGTTTTATTGAAATTTATGCTCTTATTTTTAATCAAATAAGAAGGAAAAGAACAGAATCCTCCTAGCCAATTCTCTGAGCCTCCTATTCCCAAAAGAGGGACAGTTCCCAAAGGTATCAATTGTAGCAACATTCACTCTTAACAACTAGGTCTCGTTCATACCACTCCCTTTTACAACAAAGGCTCCCTAGTTGAGTCATAGACCAAAGAATAAGAATTCAAGCCTGTCTATTCCCTCATCAGCATGATTTCTCACTTTCATATTTCCTAAAATTGACTAATCTAAGAAAAAATATTGCCCAATGTAAGTTATGTATATGTGTATGCACAGTTAATACATCAAATGCCTTGCTGCACAAATGATTATCTATTGTGAACATCATGTGTTGCTTCACCTACCAAAAGAGTGGGTCGTAATACATTCTTCACCCACCATAAACAACTATTACAAATCTCGTGCAATAAATTAATGCTTGTGGCACTCACACTTATTATGAGTGACAGCTAAAAGTTTCATCATCCTATGGTATTGGATAAAAGCTCCCTAAGTACGGCAATGGCAAAGCCTATTTCAACTCACTACGAGACTGTGTAGAGTTTTTTTTTTTTTTTTTTCCTTAATTTATATGAGCACAATAGTTGGAGAGACTTAGAGCATGTTTGGCTAAGCACCCTACAAGCTTAGCCAAACATGCTATTAGCAAGAAGTCTGAAGAATTCGAGCCATGCTAGAGCCTGTGGCGGAGCCAAGGGGTTCCAGTAGAAGCCTTGAAAATTTTGAACACCAATGTTTGCTTTTGTGAATTACATAAGAAATTGAATAAAACCTAGAGGAGAGAAAGGAGAGGCTTAAGGAAGGAAGAAGCTCTGTTCGATTTACAAATTTAATGAAAATGGTTCCACACACTTTCACACTAAAATAATAGCTACTAACCTACTAACTAACTAGTCATCACTTTCACACTTACATACACTTTAAACCACCATGACTATTTACAGTTGAAAAGACGGTCCCTTACAGCCATTTCTGCTTTAATACGTATTAAGAAATCATTTTCTGCGTTCTTACCATGCTATTGTTGTTTTTTCTTAATAAATACTATGGGTATATCATAATCAAAGATTTATGTTAAGTTACTTTATACTCATGGTGTATAATTATATTTTTTAATTACATGAGAAGACATGTAGTTCCTAAGATAATGTGATTAAACAAATATGTATGGAAACTAAAAATATCTTTTGGTAATTTTTATTTCAGTACACGTGCGTATATATGAAAAAAAAAGTTGGGGGTAACTAGCACAGAGAGAATAAGATAATTATTTTGATGAACATACAATTGAACAAACCCTGAGGGGTTGCTCAATTGGTTAGGTATTGGATTTACTCTCCAATGATTATCAGTTTGAGTCCCCTCAGGACCACTGAGATGAGTACCCGACCGTAAACTTTAGGGCCGGTAGAATTAGTCGAGGTGCGCACAAATTGGCTCGAACATCCACGATTATCAAAAAACAAAAACATACAATTGAACAACCTGGTTTGCACAATATATTTTGACCCTACTTATTCTAATGTGACTACATCAAATATTACTAATCTTAAGCACCAACTTATCAAATAATACAAGTGACTTGCTACAATTAATAATATATTTTGGGTATCTTGATTAGAATTAAATTGGTTTCATTCATAATCAACTACTTTAGTTTAATTCCAAAACTAACATTAAAGATTGACTAATTTTTCCACGTATGAGGGAGAGAAAGACAAAAAAAAAATACTACAATATTCTTTTAGAAAAGAGGATAGAGACGGAGGTGACAACTTAAATGAGGGGTACTTATTCTTAAAATGTAATGGTTTTGAAATTATTTGGCAGTCGCCAGGTTTATTAACAGATTTTTTATCATGCCCCCGCTGGATCGAATCTCTAGCTCCACCCCTGGCTAGAGCTCAATCCTTTTGGCATAGAACTGAACCAGCCCCACAGGGGCAGTATTATAAAAATATCTTGTATAGAAATATCAAATTGAGAGACAATTTGAGGCATTAGCACAAAGACAAGATTGTTCCATTTGTAACCTGGAGATTCTCCAATGGTTCTAGTTGTGGAAACAACACTCATGCTTGCAGCGGTAAGATGCATACATATATGATTTAACTATTATTCACGAAGTGATAAGATTCAATCCTGAGGGGGTGAATATATTAAGTCATTTATTAAAATTTAATCAAATTGTTTTCAGTTACGCAAAAAATAAAAAATAAAATCATTATCTTAACTTTGCATTTTGGTGTATTAAGGAACATATACGAGCAACATATATTATTGTTGGAAATTCTGGTGCTTTCAAATCAAAGATTTTACGTGTAAAGATTTTTTATTTTATTTTTTCAAAAGTTTATATCACTGAAAATCAATATAAAGAGTTATTGAAAAGAAAAGTGGAAGAGAGAACACCGGATGTATAGTAGTCTCAACTCACCATAAGAGTCTTATGTGAAATTTAATGTCATTAAGTGTTGAAAAGGTAAATGTAATAAATAAAACTGATTTCTTACCACGGAATTTGATAGTCGGGTCTTCAAAGGTGCAGTCTTCAGCATAAATTGAAGAAGTGAAGAGTCCTAAACCCACCAAAATTAACAATCAGTTTTTGTGAACCAAGAAATCAAAATATCATCAAAAAAAGGCAACCAATACTCAATCAACTTATCAAAAAAGGCAACCAATACTCGATCAACTTTTAAACAAAAGTTTATATGCAGAGTACCAGGTCATGTTTATATGAATTGATAGGTAATGGTAAAGTGGCGGTTGTGAGTAAAATTTAAACTAAAGTTCATCACAATGCCACTCTTATCCCCCCCACGTAAACTCTTGGGTTGGGAAATTAGGAGCAACGACCTTTGAGTTAAGTACTAACTCTTAACCATCCAAGGATTTATGACATGATATCCTCTTAACCATGTAGAAAGCAAGTTTTCTACTTGCCTGCCAAACTATGATGTAAATGATACAAATTTTTTGTTTCCAACAGCTGCATCGCATGCCCATATGGTCAGCATTAATGAAGATAATGGTCCTTTGTTAAACTCCATAGCGCATAAGGAAACCAAATTGTGGATATATTGTTTCGTTTGACAGATTAATTAACCTCAAAAGTAGGTTCAGAACAAGAGAAGCTCGTGCAAATTTCTCAGTGATAATATAGAGATATAAATTGATACCTGTAACAAAATAAGCTTTCTCATAATCAGATTTGATAGTTGAAAGAACTTCATCTATACTGGAAACTGGAACGTCATCCCTCCAATCGTTATCCACTGAAATCGATCTGCAATATATTTGCACAATAAGGATTGCAAACACATAATATCCTCGTAATTATTGTACATAATTGCAATGTACTAGAAGAAACTATGACCCATAAAGAATTTGCATTATGGATTCCATTTCTGCTAGAGAATGAGTACAAATTGAGAACTAAGACGTAACCAGAACCAAAGCATTTTCTATGCCAGAAGATGATACAGTGACAGGACAGATATGAAGTTTCCCTTATATGCAGCTCTCAACTTAGGTGTAAATGTTTGCCTCAATATAGCAAACCATCAGTGCTTCCATAAATTAGCTCTGATTACAATAAGTCAATAGCCAAAGACAAAGATCAGCAGTTGGAGAAAAAGAATAGACTTTTGTTAGGAATGAACTGAACTTAAGAAAGCAAACTACACTCAATAGCCAAATAATTCTGTAACCGGGTTGGATGAACTCTCAGAGATATTAGGTGCCCACATATATAGAGTCAAAATCAAGATGAGAAGATGGCAAATTATTAAAAAGGAAAAAAGATGGAACATGTGGAAGCATAAAACTTCCCTTTTTATACTTCTTAATATAAGATAGTTTCCATAAATCTCAGAATAAAAAAAGGCATGACAGTATGACACAAAGCTGTCGAAACTCGAAAGGAAGAGGCTTCTTCTCAAACACGTTGCCATTAGTCGTATAATCTTGTATCCCAAGCCGCAAGCATAAATCAATCCTTCCATAAAATACACACCTATAGATTTAACAGTTGCAAAAAGTAAATCGTTATTGTGATCCCTATATGTAAGAAAGTACAGGTAACTATACGAGGACACTCTACACGAGCTTCAATAAATCCATACAAGTTGGACAATTCCTAGCCTTCCAAAAATACCATGCCACTGGTACACATCTCTGCATACAAAATGTTTTCATTATTTATGGATATAAGGATTTCCCATCTCAGCATATAAATTTTCCACACAGTTGTACCTATGCCGAATTTATGTATTTTCATTCCCACTTGGTTTGCACAAATTGAAATAAAAGTTACACATATTTAGAAAATTGCGGAAAAATAGCATACAACTACAAGTGGAAAAAATCAGCACCTGCCTCCAGTAAAAGAAAAGAGCCTTAGGAGTTCTGTAACACCACTGACAGCAACCTTCAATAACTGGGGTGTTTGGGTTTCTCTGTTTTTGCGATTGGGTGGACTAGAGCAGCATTGGTACCCATGAATCCTCTGCATAGATGGACAAAGTTAAATGAGCTGAACAATAAGTAGAAATCCCGGGAAGAAAACAATGAAAGAAGGGGAAAAAGAATGCAAGAAACGAGAATCGATTGGACCCTTCTGCCTGGCAACAATTGTGATAAAAATGGTTGTCGGTTGCACCAAATTGTCGTCATTTCCGGCGCCGCGCAATGTCACCACCAATCTCTCTATGCATATCTCGTATTAGCGCCAGCGTGTTGGTTGGGTGGGCAAACGCTGGGCTCATTTGAGCCACTTGAATAATTTGGCCAAAAATGCCAAAAAGTCCCTTAAATTTCTATCTTATTTATTGCCTTCCGTTCGTTCTCAAGGAAACATCTTCCCTTCATATTTGTAGTTGATTTGAAGGTATTACTTTTAATTTTTTGAAGTTATTTCTCTTTTTAGTAGTACAATAGAATGCAATTCAAGTTCATATGATGAGGCTACGAGGATATTAAGGGAAAATAAGTTGAAATAGCCAAAACTCACAGACATTTTGTTCAAAGGGTAATTATATTACCACCACAAATTTTATTAAGTATACCACAAATTTATTATTTACTTAATTATCCTTAAGTAAAATTACATAATTAGAGTTTTAATATATTTTTTAATTTAATAAATTATTGTTACACCACAAATATAAAATCTAATTTTTTTCTTTTTTTTTTTTCCTTAAACATTCTTATTTCTCTGTATTCAAATAATGGTGACATTGCAAGAGTCAATGAGAAAAGTCATGCCCGTTCTTAAAAGTCCCAATTTTGTCATCAATCAAGATTTGTATGGTATGAAGAAGAAGACGTGGATATGAGTACCTTTATTCTGTGAGTCCTCTCAAAGATTCTTCAACTTACCCAGATTTTACCTCTTTGGTGACCCCACTTTCCTGTTGCCAAAATGAAAATTTTGACTGCAAGAACTGCATAGACGACTTATTGTCCTCTGGTTTATTGCATTGTTTATTGAGAACTGAAATTTCCATTCTTGTTTACTTTAGTTCCATCTTTTATAACCCATCTTTTTTGAGTATTTTCCATAACGAATCTCTATCCTTTTGTTTGAATCCTCAAGATCCCATCAAAACCATGGTAGAACTAGAACTGAAAAAATGGCCATGTGATCTTTGCCTTCATGCATCTTAACAGCGTCAGAATCATATGGAGCATTCTATTTCTGGGATGCCATATCTTAAAGTTTCTCAAAATCCCGTATTTAACTTAGTCGAGAAGCTCGGCTGCATTTTAAGATACTGATGCAGAATACAAGTTGTAGATTGTTGTGGCTCCATTTTTAGGGACTTTAATATGAAGATTAGAAACCTTCCTATCTTCTGTGGCTGAGAAATAATGATGGGAAATATTGAGAAAATAAGGATTAATATTGGTGATAAGTACACCACAATACTTATCATTTTTTGTTTTTAATGAATTAGGACTATAATTGTAAATTTGTGGTTGTATATTTATTGAAAATATATTTTAATTGTGGTGTGATTAAATGT
>CAIGRS010035121.1:0-10415 GCA_903798395.1 Fraxinus floribunda | reverse complement strand
CTACGTGCTCTTATATGTTTCTATTAGTTTTTTTTTCATCATATCTATATTTAAAAAAATCATCCGGACGAGGAACCGAATGTTCGGATGGCTGAACCGGATGTCCGGATCAGCGTTTGGTGCGATTTAAAATTGCGTAACATCCCTTCATCCCTCATTTCTTCACCTTTTCTCTCCATTCCTTTCCCTGAATCTATTCTCCATCACTCAATTTCTCACCTCAAAATATCAATTACACTTTAATTTCACAAANTGTTGGTGTTAAAATGCAGCCCGGAGGGTTCGGATCCAGTGATATTGGCCAATTCATCGGACGTGAGCCGGTTCGGGTTCTTCCAACGGCCCAGCGTCAAAGAGTTCATTGTCTTTGTGGCGCGGACCGTCGCCAAGCGGACCCCACCCGGCGAACGCCAGTCGGTGAATCACGAAGGTCCGATCCCTATTTTTAAAAAAAAAAAAAAAAAAATTCACTTTTCATCTTCAATATTCATTTTTACCCAAAATCTCGAACCATAGGCTCTCTCCACTCACACTTTTGATTTTTAAACCATGGAAAGCTCTAGAAAGATGGGTAAAAGGCTCAAAAGTACGGTGAAGTGCACTTCACTTTCTTCATCTGATGAGAAATTCGATTTGGGACCCGAGGTGCCGGCCAACCCATTCGAAAAATCACCCATTTTAATATGTAAAAATGTTGATTTTGCGGATTTTACTATTGAAGCACCCGTATTTCATATCGAGGAACCTTTTGAAAATATGGGATGAATTTCAATTGCAACACTAGAAGAGTATGCATAGCCGCGTCTCATGAAAGAAGGCATAAATTTTGGAACTTGAACTACGTGAAACACAAGTTTTTCTACACAAGGCACATCCTTCGCTCAATGGCTATAACCCTATCGAGTTTTATCGTCGAGTCACCGAGAAGAATTTTGAAAATATCACCAAAGTAAGTACATACCAATTGTCTCTTCCATGCAAAGTTTTACAAAACATAATTACAAATGTTATTCTACCCTAAAAGGGTCATCGGAATAAAGTGAGTTCATTTGATCTCTTCCTTCTCGATTCCTTTCTTGTCAGTAGGAACTTGATTTTCCAACCATTGCATTAGGACTCATTAATCTTGTCCATTCATCACGAAATGTTAAGGCTTTACCATATGACATGCTTCTCATAAAGATTTTCAAACACTTTCACTTCTCATTAGATGATGAAACATACTTAAACCCACTGACACTATCAACATCAAAATACTTAAACACATGAAAATCACTAAAGAACATGGTCAATGGGTAGCACATACCAAGGGATTTGACCCTACCTTGGGTCCATCAACTCTTCCCTTTGAAGGTGATGAAGGTGATGACGATGACATTCTAGACATCCCTGTTCCTCCCCACGACAATTCAGGGTCCAGTAGCCTACATTCCTCGAGCAGTGGTTTCACGTTCACCGAGGATCAATACAATATGTTGAATGGCCGCATTGACTCTCTTACATCTGTAGTCGATGGTCTCGGTGGAATGCTCCATCGGGTGCTCGCTCAAGAAGAAGCTATTCAAGCTCAGCAGAATGCTTTCTAAGCCTACTTCTATGCCCAGTTTCCTCCACCAACTCCTACGGAGTCCTAGTCTTAGTTCGATATCACATTATCATGAATATTATATTTATTTGATTTACTATGGATATTTTCTCCCATTTAGCTTCATGTTAACATTTTTTTACTACGTGTTGAATTTTTCAGTGTGAATCTTCTTTGTCATGTTGCTATTTCTCTTTGAGATTTGCTTATCTTATGTTTTGCTTTCTCTGCTTTATATTCTTTTTGCTTATGCCAAAAGGGGGAAAACATATGAACGATGATATACATGTTTAATATACTTGTTGTGCTTAATGTGAATAAGAAAGGGGAAATTCTTGATCAATAAAACAAAGGGGGAAAAGCATTGCAAGTGTATGAATCGTATGATATATTTTTCTTATTGCAAATCATCTATTATTTGTCATAATCAAAAAGGTTAAAATTGTTGACATATGTCAAATCTTATGTTTTGATTATAACAAACAAACTATGTTTATCTCTAATATTTATTCAAATCTTCAAAATGTTACATTTTGCCGACTTAATCAAATTGGAGACAAAACTATGGGATTAAAAGTTGTCGATCAAGAAAGCTCAAAATGAAAATTGATTGAGCACTCACGCCAAAAATATTTGAAGACAAACTTTGCGTCATTTCAAAATCAAGCAACAAATCGAGCATTCATGCCAAATCAATCGAAGATATTGGAACTAGATTTTTTAACTTATTTGTAAAGGTAAATCACTTTAACTCTTAGCAATGACACATTGAAAGCTCAAGTGATAAATTTCTTATGCATGATAAAATTTCACTTCATTGAAACGTTTGCACAAAAATCATTTTTCAAAGGTAAGATTTTCAACCTAATCTTGGATACTATTAAGCATTACTTACCTAGAAATATTTAGTAAAAGTTTCATGCAAAATATTAACTGGCACATAAGCTTGAATAGGGTAGTACGCTCAATATCTGGTGTCTTAATAATTGTATAATTCACAGCTTCCATTGCTAATACATGCTCCCGTGGGTTCTTTTCTGCGTTGCTTGGTAGAGTACCTTGTATTTTGTTGGCTAATCTAGCTTCCATTTGACCAATCCAAGTCTCCAAATTTTTAATTGCAGCCTGCTGGTTTTGAATAATTGCCTATTGATTTTTGAAATTAGTCTCACTCTTAGTAATGAACTAAGTCAATAATTTCTCCATTGATGGCTTTTTATTTTGCTACTCTTGTTGTTGTTGGAATCCTGGTGGTCTTGCCTAAAAATTTCCTCATTGTATTTGACTTTGATTGTTGGCCCATGAAAAATAAGCATGATTACTCCAATCTGAATTATAGGTGTTGGAGTAAGGATTGTTCTGCTGACTCTAAAAGTTCTGTGCATAACTGACTTCCTCAGGCTGATACACATGGGTTGAGGTTAAAGGACAACTTGTAGTTATATGATCTGCCCCACAGCCTCCGCAAACTGGTGTTGGTTGGTGCACCATGCTCACATTCTGGGTTAGTTTGTCCAATTTCCTTGTTAATACTTCCAATTGGGTTGCCAATGATGTAACTGTGTCAATATTGTGAATACCTATTATTTTTCTCGAAGTTTCCCTTTCTCTTGGTCGCATAGTCTAATTTTCTACTATTTTATCAAAGAGATCTAAGGCATTGTCTAAGGAAATATCCACGATTGATCCTCTTGCTGAAGCGTCGACCATGTTACGGTATTCAGGATGCAGACCGGAATAGAAGATGTAGACCTTAGCATTTTTAGGAATGTTTAGATTGGGGCACTTTCTAAAGTAATCCTTAAATCTTCTCCATGCTTCTGGACCGCTCTCGATGTCTTTTTGCTTGAATGTAGTGATTTCATTTTTGATCTGATGGACTCGAGAAACTGGCAAGAATTACAAGGTGAATTTCTGTACCATGTCATTCCACGAAATAACACTCCCGGGAAGTAGTGAGTTTAGCCATTCTCGTGCGTTTTCCTTTAAGGTATGATGAAATAGACATATTCGAAAAGCATCAGCTGACATGCCTTCATGACTGATCTCCTCACAAAGTATCAGGAAAGGTTGTATGTGTTCATGAGGATTTTCAGTTGATTTTCCTGATAACCCGATGTCTTGATGATTCTGAAACAAGTTGATGACATCGATCGAATGTGGAAGTTAGCCTGCCCAAAAGGTGGATAAATAATAGTCGGTTGCACACGAGCACGTATGTGATTTAAATAATCCCTAAAAATTGGATTTGGTTGTTCTGGCGTATCCGGTGGTATTTGAACTTGATTTTGATTTTCTGTCATGTCTCTTACTTCTCTTTGTTCTTTTTTCATTGTTTGAAGGTTCTTTAGATCTCGGGATCCAATGGTAGGAGCTCAATTTCTTTAGAATCTTGCATAAACTGCCAAAAAATAAAAATAAAAAATATTTGTGTAAATAATATCCTAAAATAAAATAAAATAAAAATTTGAATACTACAAAACTAATAAACTTAAATTAAATTATTTCCCAACAACGGCGCCAAAACTTGTTCGTGTAAAATCTGCAAGCGTACGAGATCGTTGACAAGTAATAGAATCGATGAGTTAAGAGTATCGTTCCATAGAGAATAAATTCAATTTAAGTTTACTAGTTATGTACGAAATTCGAATTTGTAAACAAAAGAGAGTTTGATTATGTTTTATAATAAATTAATCTAAGAAAGCAGTAAAATGTGGTTTTTATCAATTTATGGATGATTGTATTGGATCTCGAATCCGCCTATTGCTATCTATTTCAATTCTTGATTTATAATCTAATTCCGTTCATGCGTTCTTGACAATCGATAATTCTATTGTAATTGATTCTTTTTTCCAAGACAAATAAAATATATCCTAACCACGACCTAAATCTATTCGTAGCCCAAATTTGAATGATTAAAATGCATTAAAGTTTAGATTATCTATATGATTGCACATGTGATAAATATTATTCCTAACATATATTACACATATGTTAATTTTGTCGCGTTCTAAACTTATTGTGAGTCTCCCAACACTACAATAAACAACTAATTATCTAATTTGTGGCCAATCAATTAAATAATGCGATGGCTATGCAAAATTAATCAAGAAACGTAAGAAATAAACTAAACTTACTAGTCTTGAGTTAAAACAAATAAAAAATAGAGTTCATCTTTATCCAATACAAAAACGGATCTAGCCTAGCATGTTAATATATAAATTACAAAAAGAATAATAGAAAAATATCACCAGGATCAAGAAATATATCAAAGAAGTTGATCTTCAAGCTCACAGTTGAATTCTTCAAAATCTTGATGTAATTGACCTTCAATTCCTTGCTATGGCTTGATCTCCTCTCTAAAATTATAGCAATTAGCCCCTTATTCTTGATGAATTTGATGAAACTATGGTGTATGAATATGCAAGAGAGGTTCTTTTTTATGTGTATCCTTCGTTCTCTATTTATAATAGCCAGAAAATAGATCAAAATCCCGTCCAATTTGATTTTCAAAAGAGTTTAAATCGTGAAAGGAAACTAAAGATTCGTCTATGCAAAAGGACTATGCGCGTACACCGTTATAAGTGTTGCAAGTGCGCCATAGAACCAAATGACTCTGGGTTGCGTAAAATAAGGTCATGCGTGCACCATGAATTCCATGTCTATGAATAACTTTCAGTATTTTGACCATAACTTTCTCTACAAGTATCCAATTGAGTTAATTTAAGATGCTTTGGAAAACTAATTCAAAGAGCTATAGCTCTTATTGAATATGATTTTTCTAATCCAAACGATTTCTATCCTAAAAATGGGTCCCAAGTGGATGCTAAAAATTCATAGCATAACTTCTTCAGTTGGAAATTGATTTGTGAAAATACTTCCACTATATTTCGCTCATTTGACCTCCAAATGCGTCCAATTGATCCTATATGATCTTCATAAATCTACCAATTTGCATTGAGTTCCACCTAACAAACATAATTAACACAAAACTAACTATCACCCATCCAAATCACTAAAAAATACTCTAATTTAATGGCCTAATAAGTGTACAAAATAACTTATCAGCCAACATAAATCGCAATAGTTTTGATCTCGTGCATTGTGATCTATGGGGACCATGTAATGAGATTAGTTATGAAGGTTTTCGATATTTCTTAACCATAGTGGATGATTTTAGTAGATGCACTTGGGTGTATGCGATAAAATTGAAATCTGATGCCAGTACTAGTTTGCAAAGTTTTTATTATATGATTGAGACTCATTTTGAAGTTAAAATTAAAGTCATCAGATATGATAATGGTGGGGAATTTGACCTAAAACAGATCTATATTCAAAAGGGAATTATCCACTAAAGAACATGTGTAGAAACACCCCAACAAAATGCCATTGTCGAAAGAAAACAGCAACATATCTTAAATGTGGCCAGAGCTTTAAGATTTTAGAGTGGACTTCCTTTAAAATTTTGGAGTGACTGTGTCTTCACTGTTGTATACCTTATAAACAGAACCCCCACTCCACTGCTGGATCACAAAACTCCTTTTGAAATACTCTTCTAGTCCCAGTCAAACTATAGTCACCTTAGAGTGTTTAGATGTCTTGCTTTGCCACCACTTTGGTAAGCGGGAGACATAAATTTGATTCTAGAGCAAGAAAGTATGTATTCTTGGGATACCCCTTTGGAATCAAAGGGTACAAACTGATGGATTTAGAAACAAGAAAAACCTTTATATCTAGAAATGTGATCTTTCATGAAAACATTTTTCCTTTCAAACAAGATTCTGGTAATAATATTGAACATGATCCAAATCAAAACTTCATCTCCCTAACTCTTATTGTTACCATCTCAGAAAATTCTGAGTCATTTTTTGATCATCACAGTGTGACTGAAATTCGATTCCCATCAATCCTACAGTAACTTTCCATCAAACAGAGGGAACAAGTAGTCCTTCTTCATCCACAAACACAACTCACAATTTAGTACCTTTACCTGAATGGAGTCCTAATATATCTCATCCTTTACACATCTCACAAGACAATATGGACTCTAACCAAAATCAGTCCTTGAATGAACTTCATCTTCGAAGATCAAGTAGAATTAGAAGAACTCCTGCACACCTACTAGACTTTGTTTGCCAACAAGCAGCTGCACTTCCCCATTTACAAGAATTGGACAAGAAAAAGGTCAGCATTTTACCAGGTAAGCCTTTCCCTTTGCAAGCTACTTGTCCTACCATAAATTGTCCACATCTCACAAAGCTTTTGTAGCCACCATCAGTGCACACACAGAACTAAAGAACTTTAAGGAAGCTTTAGAATTACCTGAGTGGAGTAGTACCATGAAGGTTGAAATAGATGCTATTGAACTTAATGACACTTGGGTAATCACTTATCTGCCCCCTTGCAAGGAAGCTATAGGTTGCAAGTGTGTGTATAAGATAAAATATAATGCAAATGGAAGCATAGAAAGATACAAAGCTAGACTAGTTGCAAATGGCTATACACAACAAGAAGGATTTGATTACCATTAAACATTTTCTCCTGTGGCAAAAATGGTTACCGTTAGAACTTTATTAGCAATGTCATCCATTAAAGGATGGCATCTATATCAATTTGACGTGAACAATGCTTTCTTATATGGCGATCTAGAGGAAGAAGTTTATATGCAGCTCTCTCTAGGACATCCAAATGATAGTAGATCAAAGGTTTGTAAACTAAAGAAAAGCTTATATAGTCTGAAGCAAGCATCTAGGCAATGGTATTCCAAGTTGTCTAAATTCATCATCAAACAAGGATACACAGTCTAGGGTAGATTACAGTCTATTCACAAAGATGATAGAAAATTCTTTCACTGCCCTCTTGGTGTATGTAGATGATATCTTCATTACAGGTAGATGTTTGGACTCTATCAATGTTCTCAAAGCTTATTTACATGATGAATTCAAAATTAAGGATCTGGGGTAATTGAAATCTTTCCTTGGAATTGAAATAGCAAGATCAGATAAAGGCATACACATATGCCAAAGGAAGTACGCATTAGACATTTTGACAGATACAGGTAAGATTGGGACTGCACTAGCTCGTATTCCACTTGACCAAAATTTGAAACTTTCTAAAGACCAAGGAGAGCTTATTCCCGAACCATTAACTTATAGAAGGCTGATTGGAAGATTGCTGTATTTGACTATAACCAGACCTGATTTGGCATACTCAGTCCAGTTGCTAAGTTAGTTCGTGGATAGTCCAAGGTTACCTCATCTTAATGCAGCTCATAATGTTCTAAGATTTATTAAAAGAGCACTAGGGCAAGGCCTGTTATACTCTTCACAATCAGTTTTACAAATGACAAGTTAATGTGATTCAAATTGGGGTCCTGCTAGGACACAAGAAGATCTGTTGGTGGATATTGTGTCTTCATAGATTCTTCTTTGGTGTCCTAGAAGTCTAAGAAGTAAGGAGTTGTGTCCAGATCATCTGCAGAGGCAGAGTACTAGGCAATGGCAAGTCTATATTGCGAATTAACATGGCTAAGATATCTCCTTAGTGACTTGCAAATCAATCGTCCACAACTAGCAACTATATTATACGATAACAAGGCTATACTCCATATTGCTTCGAATCCTATTTTTTATGAGAGGACCAAGCGCATTGTGCTCAATTGTCATCTTATCGAGACAAGATCCAAGATGTGAGCATTATTACAGGGCATGTCAGCAGTAGTATGCAAATAGAAGATCTTTTAACCAAGGCATTGAACTCTAAAAGTTTTTATTCTCATATTCTCAAGATAGGAGTAGAAGACATCTACTCTCCATCTTACGGGGGGCTATTAGAAAATGTAAGTCAACAACTACCAACAACATCACTAGCCTACGTGGAAGATGAGCTTGATGGAAGCACACTAGAACAAAAGAGCAGAAACCTCTAGAATATAAATGGAGAAAATCTGTTGCCTGACAATTCTATTATAGCACATTTTTTAATTCTTTTGTATAGCATTTTCTTTTCTTTCTCTTGTTGGTTGTAACCGTATCTAGGAGAATATCCATTTGTTTTCTTGTTAAATAGTAGACGTTTTGTAAAGTGAATTATCAAGTTTCCAATGGAATGAAAAGGGTCCCCCAATTCTACAATTCGAATTGTTTCATTTCTTTCATTTAAGCTAAATCTTATACATCATGGTGATAAAGAACAGAAAGGATGTGGAGAAAGGATCACATCATGAACTTCTTGCTGTTGGAAATTGGATCCTACAATTCATTAATCAAGTTACAATATGGCCACTCTCTTTAGCAAGATACGAGCAGGACATGTAGATTCTAGGTGAATTACATGTAGTCAATACATTACTCTTTTACAAGAATCGAAAAATGGAATTTAACTTTAAAATTTTTATTTATCAGAATTTGAATGCAATAGACGAATGTGCACGTATGTGTTCAACATGCTAGTGAGTTTGTCTATGAAAAAGAATTTAAGCAAATATGCTAACAAATCTGAAAACAACTGCAATAATTATTCTGAGAAAATGTAATAATTAAATACAAATTTGCAACAAAAGTGTTTTATAAAATGAAAATTATATATAATGGCTTAAGGTTCTATCATATATTAAATTGTTAGGAGACATATCTTTTCATAATTTTAAACATTAAGAGCTGAAGATGGAACTACTAGTTAAAATGGAACGTCATTTTGATACATGTATTCTACCTGCAGGTTCTAGACTTCAAGTAAGCTTGTTCTGAACGCACGTAATGTGTTTTAGGCATCTTTAATGTGTTTAACATTGCATAATTATATATTAGATTTTTGTCTTTCTTGAAATCCTATGTTTCTGGCTGCACAGGTCTAATTGTAACAGTGTGAGTGCTCAATCTTGTTTCAAATGTTGGTAACTGGTTTTTTTAAATATGTAATCCTATAACTACAAGTTAATGCTTCACTCTTGTTTTCTGGCTGAATTGGTTGAGAGAGATGAACTCACAACACATTCTCTAACCTTAGAATTGAAACTCTCTAATTTGGACTCTGTTTCTTCTTATAACTTTGTTTCAGTTGATTCCGGTATTTAGAATTTCATGTTAGAACAAATAGTTTTTAACATTAGAACTTTTTGCACGTTTGACCTCACCCTTCTATTATTGGCATTAAACTTAATAACCTTTTGTTTATAAATGCATTTCAATATACTCTCTTAGACTTTATTCGACAGATTAGCTGTCATGATCAAGTTCCAGAAAGAAACACTATAAATCCAATTTTGTGGCTATTGAACTATAAATCACAGCTTCACACTTGTTTACACTAAATCTGCAATCGTGAAATCAACTTCTAAAGTAATTAGAATAAGACTCCCAAGAAACAACATGAGAAGAAGAGAGACAAAGACAGAGACAGAGACAGAGAAGATTATATGCCAAGAACACACATTGATTTTATTACATAGACCAGATTTCACGGGATACCTTTCTTCTTAGCACAGAAAGGGACACCGTGAAGTAGTAGTATACTCCGCGGGACTACCTTCTGCCTTCTCTCGATCGTTCGGAACGAAAGAAAATTTGATTACAATTTGTAGAAAGCTTGCAACATGAAATTGAAATACATTGAATGTAAATTGATCATTGATTGTTTGAAAACTAGAATAATAGACGAAAGTAGGAAATTAGAATGACTAGTACAAGGGTGAACACTAGAAAGCTTGAAAACATTTGAAAAACTAATACCACCTATAATAGAGTTCGGAACAAAAACCCAAATGATGGGAGTAGACATTTAAAGTCCATAGAATCATACTACAATTTCTAATTTCTAGCTATTTTACAAT
>CAIGRS010035078.1:0-10474 GCA_903798395.1 Fraxinus floribunda | reverse complement strand
TCGAAATAATCTGTGACCATAAAATTTGACGATATGTGACTAGTAAATAAATTCGTGACTTATAATTATGAATATGTGACTATTAATCACAAAAATGTGACTTTATTATCTTTATTTAATTAAAAAAAAAAACCTGATTTTTGAATTTTTAAACTATAAACTTGATTTTTAAATTTAGAAACTTAAACACCTTATTTTTTATTTTTTCTCTTTAAACATACCCACCATCCTACTTGACAATTTCACTTTTAAAAAATGGGGCCCACTTCAAAGAATTTTCTTCCCATCTATGACTCATTAAACCAATTTCCTCATTTTTCTCTCTCACAACACCCGAACATTTTCAGTTTTCTCTCCCATAATCAGAACCTCCCCTGCTCCATCGTCATTGTTCATCGTCCACGACTAAGATGAGTTTCTTAAATTTCGTGCATTTTATTCTTGCTATAATCCCAATTTCAATTTATCTATTTACTTTTTTTTTTCGAATTTCGCCCTAATGCATCCGTCATTATTATCAAATAGAAAGTTGGGAATAATTAATATTATTTTATGGTTTTTCGACTGAGTGTGGTCTAATTTCAGAAATGTGATTTAATAAATTAGTTGGAAGTTTAAATTTTCTTTCATAATTTTTAGGTTTTGGACATGGATGTCAAGTAGTTAAACAAGGAGGGGAACACAGTCGACACACAGAGGTAGGGACTCAAAATATATTTTCATTTCTACGTTATCTCGTAGGTTAATTGTAGATTTTAATTTGTGGTTTTTTCTAATAATTGAACAGCTCTTCTAAGTTGGAAAAGGATTTCCAAATGCCTCCATTGACCCTTGTTGCTTTAATGAAGGAGTAAATGGTATGGTTTGCAATTTATTTTTTGTAGGATGGTATTATATGCAGAAGGTTCATTTGGGTGGATGAAGTTGAACAAAATATGGAAAGATGTGAAGTTAACGTGAAGATATTGGAGAAGTTAAACGAACTTGTTGAGCGGCAACATTCTTTTAGTCATTATATAAAATTTGCCTTAATTGTTGTATTAGCTCTTGTAATTGTTAAGTCAATCTGAACTTCATGTTGAAAAACTTGTAATGGTGTACATGTAGCCATATACATTTTGAACTCCACTAGTAAGTTTATAGTACATGTTGTAATTCTTTTTTGGTTTAATGTCAATTATGCTAAGTACCGCACGCATTAATGTATACAAGAAAGCCAATTTCTTAAATTAAAATAAAATAGACAGATTCAATTCCAAAAATAGCACTAAAGAACGAAACAGATCATACTAAAACAAACGAAGACAAAACCAAAAAGTTTTCAAAGACAATGCTAATCAATAGTTGTTTTCATCTTCTGACATGTATGCCATGAATTCTCTCTCACCCTCGTGTGACCCGTCTTCTTCATTTTGGGTATTCTGATAATTATCATGCAATTGTGAGCATGTTCTCCTATCATGTCCATGTTGGCCACAACCACGACATGTTCTAGCACCTTTGGACATGGCTCTCTCTTTGATGACTTCAACCGCTTCCCATACCCTTTAGTCCTAATTCTAATTGGATCGATTATACCTTGACTCTTCGCACGGCTTCTGCTCCTTTCTCCACTCACGGTAGCATTCACTCCATTGTCTATCTCTTTCACTCTATTTTGCAATGCTTCAAACTCTAAAAAGAGGAACTTGCTACGTGCCTCTGTCAGAGACGCCTCATCAACCAATACTGAAGCCATGTGAGATAACATACCATGTCGTGTGAGTAAAGAATTACTTGATTCCTCAAGCACCAACGGGGCTGCAACACTGCCAAATTTTGCCCCCTTCGTCCACCTTATCAAAATGTATTTACTTGGTAGAAGTAACACTTGTTTTTTCTTAAGGTAATAGATATGTCGACATGGACAACCCACAAATTCAAACATCCGACAACTGCATGAAACATAATCAGTCTGTAAGAAATAAATTAGCTCACGATGTTTCTCAAACAATTTTCCTCCCTCAAATCGCTCCAACCCATAAACTTTAGAATCTGAATTTTCTGATTTCTTTGAACAAATATAGAAATTGCTTTACTCAAATTCCTTTTGGAAAACCAAAAACATATACTTGGTGTATATTTTAACCATTTGATGTTCCATCATATGAACAGACGTGAGCCTAGGTCTCTCGTTCAGGTCAATATAGTTTGCAACAAGCTCATCACGTCACTGGTGTCTCAATGTCATGGTGAAATGCGTGATGAAATCCATCAGTAAGTTCTTTCTATTTATATATCTCTTGAAAAATGAGTGGTTGCTCTCCGATCTCTGACTGCTAGACATCCCTGCACTAAAAACATGTTTGACATATGTAGGAACCCATTGGTGGCGGATTTCACACATGCTACATAGCCAATCATTACAGTCCAGGTTCGTGGTTTCCAAGATACCACTCCAACGTTGCTCAAACTCTTCTGGTGTCTCAGAATTCTTTATTATGTCAACCAAACGATCGTACTGCTCGTTATACACAATCACATTAATCTTCTCAGAGAATTTGTTTAATATGTGCCATATGCAATATCGATGAAACGTATCGGAGAACACCATCAATATTGCTTTAGAAATTGCTGCATCTTGATCAGTAATAATGATTTTAGGGGATTGATGATGCATTGCTTTTAAGAATCTTGAAAACAACCAAACGAACGACTCTGCAGTCTCATCACTAAGTAAACCACATGCAAATATTATGGTCTGACCATGATGGTTTACCCCTACAAACGAGGCGAAGATCATAGAGTATTTGTTAGTGAGTATGTAGTGTCAAATACAACAGAATCTCCAAGTATGGCATACGATCTCCGAGACTCAAAATCAGCCCAAAAACATCGAACTAACCTTCTGTCCATGTCAGTCTCAAAATCAAAGAAAAAATTCGAAACTTTTTTTCTTTTTCGAATGTGAAATACTCGACTAGTGTTTCTGCATCATGACCCATATGTTCTTCTTGGGTATTCCTTTCGTTGTTTATGATATCTCTCTCAACAAATCCAAGAGATGATGGACCACCTGAATCAATCTCTAGGAGTCGCACCTGCTAACATGTAGGTATATTCGCTTCGGCCAATTGTTGTGTAAGTGCTTTCTTTGTCGTCGAAACATTGCGGTGTGATCGGAGCAAGTGAACTCTACTAGGAGTAGTCAGCCCATGATTGTGTTCTGATATAAATTTATTCACAACCCAAATATTCCCGATTTGCTGCTTTACAACAGATAATCGAGCATTGCAACCAACACGTGTTTCTCGACATTTTCGTTCTCCAATCCGTGGCAAAGTGTCCTTATATTCTCTGCCAGCTATCATCCGTTTTGCCTTCCTTCCAACAAACAAATAGCTTCCAATAGGTTTCGTTTAGTTCTTTCTTTTCTTGCTATTTGCAATTCGTGCACTAAATCCAGCTTCACGGGCATATCGATTATAGAACTTATATGCTTCTTCATGAGACTCAAACTCTTGACCAATTTTCGGTACTCAACCAATGGACACTTGAGGAATATAAATATTGTATGTTGATTCTATTTTACTTGGTGCTTCACAATCTACTACACCGTGTGCATCCATGTCCAAAACCTAAAAATTATGAAAGAAAATTAAAACTTCCAATTAATATATTAAATCACATTTCTGAAATTAGACCACACTCAATCGAAAAACCACAAAAATAATATTAATTATTCCCAACTTTCTATTTGAAAATAATGATGGATGCATTAGGGCAAAATTCAAAAAAAAAAAGAAGTAAATAGATAAATTGAAATTGGAAATTATAGCAAGAATAAAATGCACGAAATTTAAGAAACTCACCTTAGTCGTGGACGATGAACAATGACGATGGAGCAGGGGAGGTTTCGATTTTGGGAGAGAAAACTGAAAAGGTTCGGGTGTGATGAGAGAGAAAAATGAGGGAATTAGTTTAATGAGTCAAAGATGGGAAGAAAATTCTTTGAAGTGGGCCCCATTTTTTAAAAGTGAAATTGCTAAGTAGGATGGTGGGTATGTTTAAACATACCCACGGGGTGCAGGTGATCAGCTCTGTGTGTATATATATATACAATTTTTTTATATTTAATTAATAATAATAATAATATAAAACTAAAAATTAATTCCCACTCAGTTTCTAGCTTTCAGCATAATTTCTCAGTCTCGTCTTCTCACTCTTTGTCTTCTATATTCGTTTTCTCATCGGCGAAGTCGTCGTCGTGTGAAATGCCACCGACGCTTCCTCCTCTCTCTCTCTCCCTCCCTCCCTCCATTCTCCATTTCGGAAGGTACTAACCCAAGAAACGAAAAGTGGGGCCACTGGTTGTGTAGGGCTCCTTCTGTTTCTACTTCTGGGCCGAGTTTTTCGAGGTTGGATCTGAGACTGTTGCTTGGCGTCTTGGGTACGCCACTCGCCCCCGTGCACGTTGGCAACAACGACCTTTTACCCCATCTCAGTATTAAAGACACTCTCATTGTTAGTTGCTTCTATTTCCCTCTTTCTCTTACTATTTACACATTTTTTCATCAATTCAGATTTTTGCAATTTCCAGTAGCAATTTGAAGTTGTTGATATTGTTTTTTTGGAAATATAATTCCATTTTTCAAAGTGTAATGTAATGAAGTGAGTTTTCTTGTTTGTGAATATTCTCTTTTTTAATGTTAATGTTTGTTTGAGATCTCAGTTTCTTTCTGCATATATGGTAGATAGACTTGTCTGCATGCGGCGGTGGGTGTTGAGCGTGTCTGTGATATGGGGTTGGAGGTGGCTGTGATTATTTTGTGTGTGTAATTGAGTGTGGCCAATTAAAATTGTGATTGTGACTCATTGTAATCGAGTTGTGACCAATAAAAGTTTTGATTTTTCAATCTGTGGCCTATAAAAAAAATTTAATTCGTGGTCGAGAAATAACTTATGACCTATAAAAATTTTTAATATGTGATTGAAAAAGAAGGAAAAGTTATTGGTGTGACATATTGTTAAACTGTGACCTTAAAATTTGATAATTTGTGACCAATAAAAAAATTTGTGACTTGTGACCGAAAAATAATGCGCATCATATTATTTTAGGTCATATATTTTAATAAAATATATGATTTGTGACCAAAAATAATGTATGACCAATTAATTTGAGAATGTCACAAATAAAATAAATGAGTTGTAACCAATAAAAGTTTGAATTTGTCATGGATACATAATATTTGACTTAAAAATTATTACTGTGACTCACAATTTATTAAGTTGTAATCGAGTTGTGACCAATAAAAATATTGATTTTGTGATCGATGAATAAGCCGTGACTTATAAAATTTTCTATTTGTGCCAAGAAATACCTATAAAATTCTTGATTTGTGACCATAAAATAAGTTGTGACCAATAAGTTGATAAATTGTGATCGATTTGCAATGAATAAATGAGTTGTTAAGTCACAGTTTACTGGTCACAGGTTTGAGTTCACAAGTCACGGTCATTTTGTATGGGTCACAAATCAATATAGACGGATCACGGATCAATATGATCAATTAAGTTGATAGTTAACTGTGGCTAATTAATTCGTTTTAAGGTCACAAATCTTTGTCACAGGTTTGTCACGGATTAATAGTTAGCCACAGATAATTATATAGTTGGTCACATACACCCAAACACCCATCCCCGTCCCCGTCCCCGATCCCAATCCACCACCAATAATTGGTCACGGATTGACCAACTAGTTGTTCACTGATAAAAATGTAAAATGCATATTTTTTCTTCCTTATTTTATGTGCTCGTGTGATTATTTTGTGCCAAAATGTACTCATTACGCTCATATTTTGATTTAAGTGGCAATTCTATGGATATGTCGTAATTTGGAACAAATAGGTGAAAAGAGACCAAAGTGAAAAGAAATGAAAGTTCAAGGACTAAAGTGAAAATATTATAAACTTGTTTCTAACCTTGTGATGAAGATTTGAGAGTATTAGAGGTCAATTGGATGAAGAAAGTATTCAAAGGGATGAAATATAGTCAAGACATTATCACATATCAACTTTCAAGCTGAAAAGTTATGCACCGATTTTCAGTCTCATGTTCAGACCAGATTTTGACATAGAAAACAATCTAATTTGAAGATAGTCAAAGAATAAAAGTTGTATCCCTTTGAGATATTTTTTCAACGCATCTTAAATCGCCTTAATTAGATATCCGGAGAAGAAGTCATCGCCAAAATACTAAAAGCTATTCGGCGGAGAAATTGCTAACACTATGATGTCGCATAGTGTTAATTACATGGGATCGCATAGACCAATACCGAGAGTTTGAAGGCTGAATTTATTGCTTCCATGCGACCACATGACTTTCTACTATGCGATCGTATAGAAGACTTCCGATATTTGATAGTTAACTGTGGCTAATTAATTCATCGTTAAGGTTACTGATCTTTGTCACAGGTTTGAGTTCACAAGTTACGGTAATTTTTTATATGTCAAAAATCAATATAAACACGTCACAAATCAATATTAACAGGTCACACGTGTTTGTAGAATCACGATTCTATTACTAGTCATAAACATCAATCAAGAGGTCAAAAATCGTGTCAATTGTACCAAAAAAAATATATGACGGAGTTGTCGCTGGAATATTCATCGGAGTTGGAACAATCGGCGGAATCAGAGCAGTCGTTGGAACAGTCATCGAATAGTTGCGGAATCGAAGAAGTTACCGGAATAATCGTCGGAATCAGAGAATTTTTTTTTAATGGAAAATCTACCTTTTTAGTGGTTACAACTCAATCAACTGCTGCTATCCCACCCATCACCCAATTTCCTGTCAATCACCCTGGTCAAGCAACATTATTTATTTTTAAAAATAATTTTTCTATCGTTTCTTTTCAACCTCATATTTTTCAATAAAATAATATTACACGCAACCCAAAATTTTTCTTTTATTTTTAACTATGTATTTTATTATTTTAGTAGTCTCTTTAGAACTTTGTGACTGATGTAAAGAAAAGAAAAACAAGTATACTGACCAGATGATTATTGCTGGTGTTTAATATATTGAATTGACTTCATAGTGTAAAGTACCAGGACTGATTTACTAATGATAATATATTGAACTATCATTTTTATTATTTATTTTTACGTCTTCAAATACTTTTTAATTGATGTCCAAATTCCACATTTTAACATTAACCGTAAAAACGATAGTAACCACCTCTCTTTGGCCTTTCTCTAGAACGGGTAATTGGGTAAGAGTTGCATAACCTTTATTTTACCTTTCTTTTGGTGAGAAATTAAAGATTGAGGACATTTTAACTATTATCGTGGATTTTCAATTCATATATGTGTCGTTATGAATAGACTTCATATGTACGCAACAATAATTGATTGAAGATTGTGCATTTAACTATCAATTTTGTTATTACATAATGTTCTAAACTATTACAAAGAATGTTTTATTATGGAATTTTTATTCAAAAATGTTAATAAACTATTAGTTACTTTATTATGGATTTTCAATAATATGTCCACAAAAAAATAATTTCTCGCCAAAAGAAAGGCAAGCAAGAAACAAATGTGCACTCTTACCCAATCAAAAAATTAATCAAAATACCAACTTATTGAAGAAATGGTGGCAACATTAACACTGAACTAATCGTTTATTAATATTTTTGAATAAAAGTTTCCCAATAACAATAATGTGTGCACAAAGAGACATTCCAGCTAAAAGAAAAGCGTGCAAAAAAATAAAGGTTGCCGCCACTCTTATCTATTCATAAATTCTACCTCTCATTAATTCAAGTTTGGTAAAGTACAGCCCTGTTTGATATACATTAAAATTTTCATTTTCATTCTTCTACTCATTTTCAACCACACATTCCTCAATAAAATAATATTTTCTATCACATCAATAACTTTTTCTTCTTTTTCAACCACACATTCTTCATCAATCTACTATTCCAAAAGGCATTCTTCCAAAATAATGTGGCTCAAACACTCAAACTTTAAATTCGTTCAATTCGAGATAAAAAAAGGTGTGTAAACTATAATAGCATTGAAAATGAGTTAATAATAAGTGCGTAAGATACACTAGACATTGATTAATTTAATATTTAATTTGTTAAGATCTGTTTTAAAAAAAAAATAATAATAATAATAATGTATTACATTGTCAAATATTGTTAGTTCACTTAATGAGCCCATATTTGGTCTGAATTAAAATCTAATTCTAATATAAGTCAAAGTCAAACAATTAATATTAACCACATTTTTCATGGATCTTACAACTTTTCAATCACGCATTTCAAATTTTTTATCATAATCTACTAAAAATCTAATTTTAATACTCAACAAACACCCTTTGAATGTGTGCAATTTATATAGGGTTCCTTTCTATCCAACTATTTTCTGTTCATAAAAATTAATATGAATCTATACAAAGAACAACTAATATTTAGCCCCTGTTTGGTACACATTAAAATTTTCATTTTCATTCTTCTACTCATTTTCAACCACACATTCCTCAATAAAATAATATTTTCTATCACATCAATAACTTTTTCTTCTTTTTCAACCACACATTCTTCATCAATCTACTATTCCAAAAGGCATTTTTCCAAAATAATGTGGCTCAAACACACCGTCAAATAAATTTAAGCAAGTTAAGCTCTATTTTTTTCCACACATTTGATATTATCGTAACTTTTACTCAATTATTATTCACGCATTCTATGTGATCTGTAACTAATTAAATTATAAATTAAACAATTCTAGACAAAATAATAATAATAATAATGTATTACCTTGTCAAATATTGTTAGTTCACTTAATGAGCCCATATTTGGTCTGAATTAAAATCTAATTCTAATATAAGTCAAAGTCAAAGTCAAACAATTAATATTAACCACATTTTTCATGGATTTTACAACTTTTCAATCATGCATTTCAAATTTTTTATCATAATCTACTAAAAATCTAATTTTAATACTCAACAAACACCCTCTGAATGTGTGCAATTTATATAGGGTGTGTTTGAGCCACATTATTTTGGAAGAATGTATTCTGGAATAATAGATTGATGGAGAATGTGTGGTTGAAAAATAAGGAAAAGTTATTGATGTGATGAAAAATATTAGTTTATTGAAAAATGTGTGGTTGAAAATGAGTAGAAGAATGAAAATGAAAATTTTAATGTGTACCAAACAGGGGCTAAATTTAAGTTATGTTCATATTATTTTTTAAAAGTATTTTATTCATATTATTATTAGTGCGTTAAGACTTTTTAAGCTTGGTCAAATATATTTTGTTGAATTTTATGACAAATGTAACCTACGTTGCATGACATGACAACAAAAAGTTGAATGATAACACAATTGTTATTAATATTTAATATATAGAGTTGGTCTAATGGATAATGCTATTCATAGATGGCATTTCGCGTGGCTTAAAATACTCAATATTCTAACTAACGTTACTTATTTTTAATATAAAAACATCAATTTGGGGGCTGTTCTCTTTGTATTTCAGTTTTGTGTTTTGAGTTTTTGAATTCATTTTGAGTTTTATGTTTTGAGTGTCCATTTTGAGATTGTTGAAAATGTGTTCTTTTTGGCATTTTGAAAAATTGTTTTGACGTTTTGAAAATTTTGATTTGATTATAAATGAAAATATCCAAAATGACAAATTTGTCGTTTTGGATTTTCTTTGTAAATTTTTAACTTGTTTTCAAAAACGCGTTTTTGAAAATAGAAAAGAGAATGCGTTTTCACTATTTTGAAAAATCGAAAATAAAATGATTTGAAAATGGTAAAGAGAACATGTCCTTAGTATTTTAAAACCTGCGGAGGTCACAAAGACTGTCAATGATAGATCGTGCCTCCTGACATTATTATATCCAATTATTGACTTCACAGGGTAAAATGTAACAATGATTGACTAATAATAGTATGTTGCAATGTTACTTTATCATTAACCTCACTATGACTTTCATTAGTTTTTTGTTAATTTAGTTGTAGGTGTAGAATTTGTATTAAAGTGGTGGTGACCAAGGTTTTATCCCATTTAAGTTTTTTTAGTAAAGTTTTTATATGTCAACTATTGTAGTGCATTAAAGAAATAATATACTCTTTTTTTCCTTTCACAATTAAAGTATCTCCAAAAAATTCTTTAAAAATAAGATTTAATTTTAATTTTAATGGAGAAAATAATATAATAATTTGAAAGGAAGTTGGTGAAAGTAAAAGATGAAAAAAATAATAAATATTTTTTGGTGTAATAAAAATATGTTATAATAACGAACATGTTGGAGAACTTAAAAAAAAGATTGAGGAGAACTTAAAAATATGTTATAATAACGAACATGTTGGAGAACTTAAAAAAAATATGTTATTATGAAGATTTTATTCAAATATATCAACAAATTTCATACTTGCAATCAAACACGTTTTAATTGTAATTTATAAGATATTATA
>CAIGRS010035035.1:3824-16855 GCA_903798395.1 Fraxinus floribunda | reverse complement strand
AAGAGTAAAGGTTTGATCTTTGAACGTTTTATAAGCCCTAATGTTTACGATTTTATAAATCTTGGCAATTCGAGGCTAATTATGAAATGTGTTTTTGAAGGTTTGCCTACAGCTTTGGTATTTGGCGTTGGAGCTTCAGTTACTGCGTTGCTTGGTGTTCTTGCCTATCTTTCACTCTCAAGAAAAGGTTGCGTTTTCCCCTGATTTTTTTTTATTTTTTTATGTTTTTTATTTTTAATTATTGGTAACGACATTGGTTGCTGAACATGGTTTTTAACTTGGCGGAATATTTATATAACTGAGATTGGTTGCTGGTTTTAATTTTGATTTTGCTTCGTCAGGTTTTAGGTTTCGACTCAGAAGCCCATTTAGTGCTTTACATGGAATTTCAGTTCCTTTTTTAATTGATGAAAAAGACACTGCTACTGAAAAGGTTAGTTCCAATGTGTCATCGGGAGATCCGGAAGTGCCTGAAGGTAGTTTAGAGTCTGAGGCAGTCACTGAAACCACGGCAGCAGGTATATTAATCTATGAGTTTTTAAGTTGATTTGTTCTGTTGTTTTTTTAATTGATCATACTTTTGATCATATAACATGATAATGCAGATTGGACCACTCAGTCTAATTGCTATTACTTAGCTTATAGTGCAGGTTCTAGAAACTTGCAAATGCATAGGACAATTTGGTTCCAAAGTTGCATTTGTTGTGGTCCTTGTGGACAATATATTTTTACATTATGCCATTATATATTGTCGTAGCTATTCATTTGGTTATAACTGCATTACTGGACTAATATGCTTTTCTTGGAAAGAAAATGAATTTAGGAATTGGAATTAAACTAGTTCTTCACAACCATTTGTCAACATAAGAAATCTTCTAGCTGGGCTTTTAATCCCAATTCAAACATATTACACTTTTGAGGAACAACTAGCATTTTGTGATGACATGTTACTTCCTTTTTGGTCTATTTAGAGCTCGTTCCTTTTCCAAACATGTTTTGATCACTTATGCCTAACATTTGTAAAAAAAGTTACTTGTTTTCAAAGTAACTCTTACCTTATTGTCGACGTAAGCAACTTACTTATTTCTAACATTTTGAGCAATAAGATACTTATTTTCAAACTTATTTATTTACTTAATAAGTAAAAATTTTAAGCTTAGCCAAATATACTCTTAATTTGAAGTGCAGTATCCTTCTTGTAGCGGTGAAGCAACTTCTCATTCCGATATTTGGTAATGTTCAGCTTAAAAATAAGTTGTGCAACAGAAACAAGTTTCATGAATGTGAATGCATTGTTTGTTGCTCGTAATTCCATCAGCTTTTATTAGTGCTTTCCATCTAGCGAACATTCCTATTGATGCATGTGTTATGTGATGGTCTATGGAAATATTTCTGTCTTTGAATTAGCTTCCTAATACTTAGTGATCCTAGCTAATTTGTTCTTGATTACTCCTGTCAAGATATGAGCCATATTATAGTGAAAGAACGAGGCCTGGAGCATATTGTAGTTCCATTTGCTGTGGATATCACTCAACAGGAAGCTCTATCAATGCTAAAGAAACTGAAGGTACGATATAAGTAGCATATCTCATGTTCCAGTGACACATTTTCTACTGCCTTTATTCATTTTACTACAAACTCTGTAATGGCCATTTCCTTCCCTTTGTTCAAGCTCGGAACTTCCACTTTCTTTCTTTGTACATGCATTTGTATGATCGATATTACAGTCAATAAGTTGTAAAAGACTAATGCGAATTCTAAGAATATTATCAGGAGTGAATAAGCAAAGTTTGAACTTGGGTTGTTATACTCGTTTGGAATAATGTTGTGTTAGCACTCTAACACCCCCACTATTTCCTAATCCTCGAAAGAAAAGGAATTCTGGTTACATCCATCGATGGTCAAAAATACTTTCATGCTTTTGCAATGAGATAGTTTGGTATTTGGATTGAAACTTTTCAGTTCTGAGCATGGTTCCTATGATTGTGATCAAGATATACAGATTACTGAAGATGATGTCAAAGCAGAACAACTATGTACAAGACGGGAATATGCAAGATGGTTTGTTCGGGCAAATTCACAACTGGAAAGGTAGTCTCAGGTTCAAACGTATTTTAAACTATTCTGGTTTATTAAAACACTCTATACAAGTGCTATTAGCTGCTTCTGATTACCAGTTTGTTCTCTGTTTTGCAGGAGTAGGAAACATCAGATAATTTCATCTGCTGCACTTTCTGGTTCTACATTTACTGCATTCGATGACGTTAGCCTGCAAGACCCTGATTTTCAATCCATTCAGTGTAAGGCTTTGTCATGATGTCACCCGATTATGTTTTGTATGTTCTCTTAGGAGAAACTGTTTGAATCGATTGTTGAACTTGTAATATAGCACTAGCTGAGGCTGGAATTATTAGAAGCAAACTCTCAGAAAGAAGCTCAAGCACTAGTCTGAATGATTTAGAAGGTGAAGGATGCATCAATTTCTGTCCTGAGAGGTACGTTAAATGTGCTGAACTCAGTGTTCCTCCATCCATCCTCTCCAAAGAAAAAATTATCCACCTCAGGTTTGTATTTCATTTGTGCTGAAAATCGTACTTTTTGGTGTAATAGGTTTGTATCTAGGCAGGATCTGATAAGTTGGAAAACAAAGGTAGAATATGAAGTCAGACCAGAAATTACTGAAGAGGTGTGGAAGAAACTACAGCTTGTTACTGTTTAATTTTGCATCAAATGAAACGTACAACATTGACTCGACGTTTTGGAAGTTCTCTCTCTCTCTAAAAATTTGACTTCATTTGCAGTTCAGATGTCAAGGAAGAACATTGGTTTTCTTGATGTGAGAGAGATCTCTTCAGATGTGCTGGTGGAGCTTTTCCTGGACATTCTGTCAGATGAAAAGAGTATACTCAGAAGAGTTTTTGGTCTCTCTCTCTCTCTCTCTCCCCCCCAAATCCCACATTACCCCCAGCTTACATGCACAAATTCACTGAAAACTGGGGAAATGAAAAAGTAGTTGTGATACTGCAGGATTTAACTTACAACCTGTTCATAATCATAGATGTGTTGCTTACAGTTAATGCACTCAATTAACTGTTTCGTGGTTAATTGTGGCTTGTTTACCAAGGGTAGGTACCATGAGAATACAAATTATCTTTTGATTTTGCCAATTGTTTATGATAAATTACGCTTTATATTGATTTTGTTCAGGCACTGTACACACCTTTCATATGAACACATATTATGCCTGCTACTTTCTTTCTAACATAATAAATGACAAGAACTTCATGTTATTCACAGGACAGAGCAAGCGATTTCAACCGAGAAAACCATGCACAAAGGCACAGGCAGCGGTGGCACTGACCAGTGGAAGAATGATGAAATTTATACGTGCTGAAATATTGAGGCTGGAAGCTGAGAATTCTTCAAGAGCAACTGAAATTGAAGAAATAAAATCTGAGCTTCTAGAAAGAGGTGAGATAAAGCAGAAATGGAAAAGGAAGATGGATGAAGAAAGTAGTCGTGGTTTAGAAGTAGAAAGGGATTATTTTTCTGCCATCACTGCCTTGGAACAGGAGAAGTTTGTTCAAGTGAATGCTTTAGCTGAGTTTTTGAAGCAGAAGGCAGCATTGGATTGTCAGAAACAGTTGCTTTCTAGTCTAAATGAAGAAGTTACCGAGAGGTCAGAAAGGCTTGCTTCCGAGCAGACCAAGTATATCAATGAGCAGCATGGTGTACAAGATGTGGTAGGGAATTTACAGGTGAAATACGAAGGACTGCATGATGAAAAATCAATATTGGAGGCTGAGGTGGAAGCCATTCGTATACTGAGGTAAAAAAATTCCAGGCTGCACCACTCTACCATTGTCTACAAGAAGCATGTTTGGCCGAGCATAAACTGCTTTTCATCTGCTTTTTTCAGGAGCACGTCTTTAATATCATGTTGAACCATCTGAAAAGTAAAAATTTGAGCTGTTCTATGGACACATTGAACAGAACTTTAAACCACAAATTCGTCTTAGAATTTCAACATAAATTAAACAATAAGAACCACATTAAATGTTCCCAGAAACTTGGTCACAAATTGGCTTCTTCCCATGTCAGCATTCATAAATTCCCCATTCAGTTAGTGAATGTGTGTTTGCTTAATGATAGTATCAAGATTGGACATGTCACTATGCTCTACTAATGGAAACTATGTCTACAGATCTTGGATTGAGGATGAAGCAAGAAAAAGCCAAATCCGTGCTAAGGTCCTCGAAGAGGCTGGGCGAAGGTGGAAGTGGGTCAATCAGTCGTGAGGTCGTCTAGATAATAAAGAACTTCATTGGGTGAACTGCCTGAAGAAATATGCTCTAGAGCTACGTCAGAAACGATGGACACCACAGAAGACAAAATCGTGAGTGGAAGTATTCGGAAAGATCCAGGGATCAGGGACGAACTGGCCAGAAGAAGCTATGTTAGGAACCGGGGTCAAAACTTTTTATCTAACCTATGCTGATAGTGTGTGCATTGTTTTGCTTGTGAAATGAAATTTAAAGAGGTTTTTGTTTAGATTCTCAAAGCTCTGTGAAATTCAACATTTTCGTTTGCTAATAAGTTCTTTATTAACTGCAGTGCAGATGGCACTCGACATATCTCAAACGTGACTGTTTTACTGCACCCTGGGAATTATGGGACTATGTTTGGCACATCAAATTAGGCTGTACAAGGATTTATGAGTCTTTGATTTTTAAAAAAAAAATGTTACCATTTTTCGTATCGGAGTAAATTCAACTCCTCACTCCATATTATATTTTCTGATTAACTTAAGAAAGAGTGTAAATAATAGTTCTTTTCAATAAAAAAATTAAAAAATATTTATTCACCTTAATCAAACCTAAAGACGCTATTGCCTATTGGTTATATTTAACAGTAAATAAAATTTATTTTTAGATTTGCATAATATGCTCCCGTTTGACATCAATTAATTTTTCATTCTCATTCTTCATTTCAACCATACATTCTCCAAATAAAATAATATTACACATAAATCAAAAAAATTTCATCACTTTTTCACCACACATTCTCACATCAATCACTATTCCAAAAAATTTCTTTTCCTCAAAGTGGGTTTCAAACAGTGGGCTATGTCAATTTTCAAAGTTGTTTTGTAAGTAATAAAAAGAAAAATTACTTTTCACGTTTTTAATATGACCCAACCAAACTTACAGCATTTTCAATAGAGAAGATACAAGTCACCTCTAAATTGAAACCAACCTGCTTCTCAAAAAGCTGTGAATTTTCACCTTTCCTCCTCCAGGTACATTACCTTTCTGGGTAAATATATATGCCTTTCAATTTGTCTGTCGGTTAAATTTTCTGGTTTCTTGGACTGTTTTCTGAGGAGTTTAGTTTTTCTTTTTCTTCCCCAATAATTAGATGTTATGTACAAACATAAAATTGCTGCAGTGTTGAACTTGACATATCATGAGTAGTGAAAAAACTGGATGCAAATTGAAAACTTAATTATCATCTTTTTGGGCGGGGCTGCTTTAGAATGAGCAGAGCCAGCCAACAAGAAAGTGGTCCACAGACCACACTCCAGATTCCAGACTAGAGCACAGTTTGGACCTGGAGCTTATTTTATCATATTATTGTCAAGTTACTTGACCAAATTTTTAATTTTTTCCAATTTTAATTTTTATCTGTTTCTTGAATAGTAAAATTTGGTACTTGTGTCAAGAACTGTAAAATTTGCCTGGTATTTAGTGCTCTAAAAACAGAACCACTAATTCTGAGGATAATACTTTGGCTTTTCTTGGGGGGACCTGAACTGCTGGACCCATGTTGTTGAGGTAATATAGACTAGAAGTGAAAACTTGGTGGGCATAGTCATATAGCTCTTACATTGAGGTAAACTTTGCTTGGTTAATAGTGATTAAGCTTAAAGCATGTTTGGAAGTGTTTATTAACGGTTCAAATAATAAATGGATAGAAATGAGTAGTACTGGTGGGTCACTCGAATTGTGTAGATAAAATATGGCTTGAACATAAACACGAGCCAAAAATAGGCTTAATCCCTGAAACCTTTTCCTAAAATATATAAAAAGTTGCAAAAGAAATGCTTTAATTGTATCCGTGCTCTTCTGTAAGGAGCCATACTTTACAGCTTCTCACCTTTTTGTCACATATGAAGAAAGGAGAAAAAATGGTTATGTTGAGCCTAATAAACCCAAAATTTTAATAGAACAGACAAAAACGAGAAGGTCACACTATATGGGAAAATAGGTCAAATCATATGGTACAATGCATAAAGATTAGGCTAATCTGCTTTCTTGTGGCTAACATTATCTATATGCGCCAGTCCATTTATGCAAAGCCAGGAATTAAATCTCAACTTGACCTTTTTCCATCCTACTAACTACTTTCCTCTATTTCTTGTACCAACCCAAAAATTTACATGTTATTTTCGTACTTGTCCCTTGGTGATGCAGGACAATTGGACAAAGGAGAAGGCAGCAAGAAAGGGGGAAAAAACCAGAGAGAACGGGGGACGAAACCGGAAGAGCAGACGGGGAGGAAGAGGGGAGAAAACGGCCGCAAGCCACTGTTCAATTCATCATATTCATTAACTGTTCCGCTTAAAAACCTAATGGGTTTGGGCTAACCCACTACTACAAGCCCAATAATAATAATAATAAAACATAATTAATAAAATCAACAATAAAATAAATCGTGATGTCCGCATCACTTGGACTCATTTTGTACAAGTTCCCCCTCTCCCCCATTTACATCACAGGAATCACACAAGATGCTATAGAAATAGTCCTGCAAAGTTCAAGACTAATCATAGGTTTAGTTTTGATTAGTAGATTTGACTAGTTTGTTTTTGTCAAACTAGGAAAAGAAATTTCACTTACTGGAGGATTTGAGTGGACGAGAGGCAGCCAGTTAGCAGGATAACAGATGTGCAAGGGATAAATAGAAGGGAAACTGTATACAACCAGAGATGAATGTGGTAATAAAGATAATACACATTCCTAGCTCATTTTTACTCACAAGTCAAAACTGTTATTCTCTAAATCAAAATTACTTTTGCTAGATTTTCTTCATTCTGTATACCTGCATCTTTAACTGTCCATTTTTCTGAATAAGGAATCGGCAAGTTAGACCCACCCATTTGGAGAATTTCAATTCTCTGGGAAAAAGACTGTCCACAAGATATTGGTGGCTCCTGTAGCTCTTATATGACAGTTGTGATGGAATTATATTATTAGGAACTTTGTTATACAAGAAATATTTTTCTGTGAATGGTCTATATACCTGATAAGAAGATAATGCTAGTGATGTTGAGATGTTAATATTTGGGATAATCAATAGAATTTAATAAATTGAGCATTGAAGAGCTTCCTGACTTGATATTTCTTCAGGGACGAGTTTCTTGGCAGGTCTTAAAATTTTTTGGCTTCTCAGTCCAGTTGCATATAATTGGATTCATAGCCTGAAATATGAGCTTTTGGTTAAAGAGCAATGCGTGGAGGGCTGTTTGAGACACTGTTTGTCTCAGTAGATGATTGGAAAGTTCAGTGTTTTCTATCAAAAATACCTACATGATAGTCAGGTTAGGCTTCTTGGTTGCTGCTTCTGTTGCAGCCTATGCAGTTCAACAGGTTAATATCAGGAGCTCGAGGTCATCGGCTTCTTTAATTAAACCTTCAGGTACTTCATTCCTCGAGTGGTGTTTATCTTTCATTGGTTCTTGAACCTGAATATTTTAGCGATAAAGTTGTTTAATGAATATTCTAATTTATCCAGGATAAATATGGCTTCTCGTGTAAATAGAAAAGAATAAAGTTTGCATTGTTCTCTCAACTGGGTTTTACTTTTGAATAATTGCTCAGTTTATTTGTAATTCAGAAAATGATGAAGCATCTACGAATGAAGGTGAAAACAAAGAGCAGTTTACATATTCCGATGAAGGCCTCAAAGAAGTGGTTGTAAGTATTGAGAAACACCCTAGAATAATTCCTTCACTTGTCCTTTGATCTTTAATTTTGTGTTAGTAGATTTTATGTTCATGTTTTTGACCTTATTTGATGTCTTTTACAATTTTAATTAATGACTCCAGTTTTTAACATTCCATAAGATGTTTCACGAATTGCAGGCCGAGGAAGAGGAGAAAGAAGAAGTTAAATTAATTAATGGAATAATAAATCCTGCCCAAAGTATTCCATATGACCTTGAAGATGAGCTTTACCCAGAATTTGAAAATCTATTATCAGGAGAAATTGGCTTTCCATTGCCTGCGGACAAATATGATACTGAAGCCAATTCCAGAGAACAGAAAAATAAAGTTTATGAAAGTGAGATGGCAAATAATGCAAGTGAACTAGAACGACTGCGAAACCTAGTAAAAGAGTTAGAAGAGAGGGAGGTGAAGCTTGAAGAAGAATTGCTCGAGTATTATGGATTGGTGGAGCAAGAATCAAATATTGCTGAATTACAAAAGCAGCTTAAAATTAAGACAGTGGAGATTGAGATGCTGAACATTACGATAAATTCATTGCAAGCCGAGAGAAAAAAGCTTCAAGAGGAGGTGGCTCTTGGAGCAGCATCTAGGAAAGAACTCGAGGTAGCGAGAAAAAAAATAAAGGAATTGCAAAGGCAAATTCAGCTTGAGTCAAACCAGACGAAAGGCCAGCTCTTATTGCTTAAGCAACAAGTCAGTGGACTTCAAGCCAAGGAAGAGGAAGCTGTCATGAAAGATGCTGAGGTAGGGAAGAAGCTTAAAGCTCTGAAGGAGTTAGAGGTGGAGGTTATGGAACTTAAGAGGAAGAACAAAGAGCTTCAGCATGAAAAGAGAGAGTTAATAGTAAAATTAGATACTACTGAAGCCAGAGTAAATGCCCTTTCCAATATGACAGAGGTACAAGTTTCTAATGCACCCAAGTATACATCTATGTTGTGTTTTTGCTACTTCCTTTTCTGATTTCTATGGTTATTTGTTGAGCAAATTAGTGGTATTTATACAACAGTACAGCCCTGTTGACTTTTTGATACTTTACAAATATACTTAAATCTTAAAAAGGAATCTCATCTCGAGTTGCAGTGCTTTACCTTTGAATTGGTGGTAATTACTAACAAGATGCTGTCAATTAGTACATAACTGATTCCCAGAACTCCCATTAAAAGAGAAAAAGAAACTCCCGCCATTTACAAAGTACACGTGGTAGCTGAGTACAGACATTTTTCTCCTCCCCACATGGATAGAAGTAGATAGAAATTTAATTCTTACTCCCATCAGTATGAGATTAATTCCTGACATGGCTTAATTTGTTACTGCAGAGTGAAATGGTTGCCAAAGTGAGAGAAGAGGTCAATAATTTACGACATGCAAATGAGGACCTTGTTAAACAGGTGGAAGGACTTCAGATGAACAGATTCACTGAAGTTGAAGAGCTAGTTTATCTACGCTGGGTCAATGCATGCTTAAGATTCGAGCTTCGGAACTACCAAACACCTTCTGGAAAAATATCGGCTCGTGATCTAAATAAAAGTTTGAGCCCCAGATCACAAGAGAAGGCAAAACAACTGATGTTAGAGTACGCAGGATCAGAACGTGGACAAGGGGACACAGATATTGAAAGCAACTTCTCCCATCCATCCTCTCCTGGAAGTGAGGATTTTGATAATATTTCTGTTGATAGTTCCACGAGCAGATTCATCAGTCTCAGTAAAAAGCCTAGTTTGATCCAGAAGCTGAAGAAATGGGGAAGGAGTAAAGATGATTCAAGTGAACTTTCTTCCCCAGCAAGATCTCTAGGGGGAGGATCTCCCAGCAGGAGTAGCATGAGTTATAGACCAAGAGGTCCTCTTGAAGCCCTGATGCTAAGAAATGCAGGTGATAGCATGGCTATCACTAGTTTTGGGATGGGAGAACAGGATGACCTTAATTCCCCTGAAACTCCAAAACAACAGCCTATTCGAGTTCGAGATTCTTCTCCTGACTCACTCAATTCTGTTGCGGCCTCTTTCCACTTAATGTCCAAATCAGTTGAAGGAGTTCTGGAGGAGAAGTATCCGGCATATAAAGATAGGCATAAGCTGGCTTTGGAAAGAGAGAAGCACATCAAGGAAAAAGCTCAGCGAGCAAGAGCAGCAAGGTTTGGTGACCCTTCTAAGGCAGATAAAGATAAATCTGTCACTTTGCCTCCAAAACTTGCTTTAATAAAAGAAAAACCAATTGCATCTGGGGACTCAGGTGACCAGCCAAATGATAACAAAGTTGATTCTACAACAGTTAGCAAAATGACACTTGCACAGATTGAGAAGCGACCTCCTAGGGTCCCTCGAGCACCTCCTAAACCATCAGGAGTTGCTGCTGCTGATAAAAATACAAACACTTCAAGCGGAGCACCCAGTATGCCACCTCCACCACCTCCTCCACCAGGCGCCCCACCACCACCACCATCACCTACTGGTGGACCTCCACGCCCACCACCTCCACCAGGAAGTCTCTCAAGATTGGCTGGAAGTGGTGACAAAGTTCACCGAGCTCCTGAACTAGTTGAATTCTACCAGACATTGATGAAACGCGAGGCAAAGAGGGATACACCATCTTTGATTTCTTCAACATCAAGCACCTCAGATGCAAGGAGCAACATGATTGGGGAGATAGAGAACAGATCATCATTCCTCTTAGCTGTAAGTCGAACTTTATATCTAGTATGCTGTTTGTATTTCTAGTTACTCGGTTGACATTGAAATAAAAATTCAAAATCTTGAACCAGGTTAAAGCTGATGTGGAGACTCAAGGTGATTTTGTTCAGTCATTGGCTACTGAAGTCCGGGCAGCTTCCTTTACCAACATAGAAGATTTGCTGTCGTTCGTGAACTGGCTAGACGAGGAACTCTCCTTCTTAGTATGTGTTTCAAAATATTGTTCAAATAGTAATCCATCAATTAGGGCAGTCACAATTTACAAGAGGCTAAAATTTAACCAGATGTGTGTTTTTTGCTGCTCACTAGGTTTTTAGCAATTTGCTTACTGCTTATTTGCTTATTCTCTGCTAGGTTGACGAACGAGCTGTCCTTAAACACTTCGATTGGCCAGAAGGTAAAGCGGATGCATTGAGAGAGGCTGCATTTGAATACCAGGACCTGATGAAATTAGAGAAGCTGGTGTCCTCGTTCGTTGATGATCTGAACCTTCCATGTGAAGCTGCATTGAAGAAGATGTATAAGTTGCTTGAGAAGTAAGTATTCTTTTGCAAAGTTATCTCAGTTAACAGGCCGGCCTTCAGATTGTGGACTTTAAGCTTACTTTGTATGCACCTTTTAGTCTTTTACATTCACTTTATGAGTTTATATATATAAATATTAAAAGCATTAATATTATGGGGACCCTCACCTATGCGAGGCCTTAGGCAGCAGCCTATGCCACCAATAGTCTGGGTCTGCGGTTAGAAGAGTATGTGAATCAAAGTCTGGAGAGATTATAAAGCACATGAATCACTTTAAATGGCCTTTTTTTTAAGTACCCTTATTAGAGTTGTCCTTTTGTTGCTCTACATTTGCACAACTTGATCTTTCAAATTTATTTAGTTATTGAGACTCTAAATGATACTGAAATGCTCAAAATTTCTCAATTTTCAGGGTGGAGAACAGTGTGTATGCCCTGTTGCGCACACGTGATATGGCTGTTTCACGGTATAAGGAATTTGGCATCCCCGTCGATTGGTTGCTAGATTCGGGAGTAGTGGGCAAGGTACTTGATGTTAGGTTTTGGAATATATAATGACAATGCACAACTTGGTCATCATTTTTGTGATATTTCTTGCTTTTAACTGCATGGAAATAACTGTCTATGCACAACTTGGTCTTCTATCTGCAGATCAAGCTTTCGTCAGTACAATTGGCAAGAAAATACATGAAACGTGTGGCATCAGAGCTTGATGCCATGAGCGAACCAGAGAAGGAACCTAACAGAGAGTTTTTGATTCTTCAAGGTGTCCGATTTGCTTTCCGTGTTCATCAGGTGCGCCTTATCACGAAAGGAGAAAAGTAATTTATATAGTCTACCTTAAACTTAAATGGAAATAATCATAATAACTAGAATTCAATTAAACTCGTTTCAGTTTGCGGGAGGCTTTGATGCAGAAAGCATGAAGGCTTTTGAAGAACTAAGAAGCCGAGCTCACGCAAAAACAGGAGAGAATAAACTGGAGGAATGAACATTTTTCATCTTCATAATATCTAGTTTCTACATGTACATTTCATCATTACTGTGTGAAAGGGTAGAAACAATGTATATTGGAACTGGTAGAATCAACAGTTCATTGAAGGATAAATGCATACTTATACAGATATCAGAATAACTAAGCGAGCTGTAACTCAGGCTTGTACCAAAATCCTTTGATCAAGAAGTTTTTTTTCCAAACTCAGCTAGTGCCTCAGGACCATTTGGCGAAGCAATGCTAAATGCACCTGAAATTTGTTTACCAGCTAGAATCACATCCCCAGTAGCGCATTGCAGAATTTAGAGATAATGGGTTGGTCGCATCAATATATAGCAGCCAAATCTCCAAGGTTCTGCAAACACAGATCCTCTCTGTAGCACAAATGATACGGAAACTTTAGTAGTAAGAAATACACTAATGCCCAGAAAATTAAAATAGGAACATTGTTTACCTCTAGTGCTTGTTCTAGATAATCCCGTATTTCTGAACTCATTCTCCCGTTAAGATTGGTATTCTTGCCACTTAGACTCAAGAATTCATCTACAAGTCTCAAGATAGATGGACCGACTACCTTCCCTAGATCAGTTTGGTGTCCTCATATAATAATCTGTGCATGAACAATAAAAAACAGGAATAAGCACGTGAAGGGAAATAGAGTGGAGGAGTCAAGCGGGAATGTTAAAAATTACTAACTTTGCTTTACTGGTTGCAGGGGCGGAGCCAGCCGTTTGAAGTTGGGGGGTCCCAGAATTGAAGATATAGAGATGAAGGGGTGGGCGGCCACGGGGGCTGCCCCTGAAATTATTTTTTTTG
>CAIGRS010035031.1:0-10142 GCA_903798395.1 Fraxinus floribunda | reverse complement strand
ATCAATTTGAATAGAACATGAATGATACTAAAGAGATCAATACGCTTATAGAAAATTATATTTAAGAGCTTCGTAATAATTTGTCGTCTAGGGCCTCGTATATCTTAGGGCCAGCCTTGAATTAGTAATTCATAACGAGATCTACTTAATGCTGGAACAAGACCCAATTGCTTTAAATTGAGATGGTAATACTGTAGCTTGTAATAATTGTTTCTCATGATTGGTAAACTTGGAAAAAGGTGACTTTTTGAGATGGAGACCGAGGAACGATATTCCCCAGCATGAAGTTTAAGCATAACCTCAGCATCCAACAAGAAGAGCAAGTGCAATAATTCATACTAAGACAACAGGAAGACTGTATTAGTACCTATAAACCATAAACGTTTAAAATGTTTGAACCAGCTTCAACCAGCTGATGCTTGATTTACTATCAGCTTACTAATTTTTGGTATTACGTAATTACCTTAGCAATGTATAACAAGATATGATTAAATCGTAGTTAACTTATCCCACTGGCACAGATGGGCACACAGAGAGAGACTCCTGGAATAGTGAGTTTCAATAAAGGGTTATACCTCTGATGTAGATGTTGATTCAGAAATCCAAATACCCTTTCCAGAGTCTTCACTTATCACATTGCCATCTTCATTTATGACAGGTAAACCTCTCCCTGCCAAAATGCATATTGAGACAGGTGTTGAGTAATTTGGTCGACTGACCGATAAAGAATCCCCAAATGTGAAAACATTGGCTTTCTAGACTAAGCTGAATTTAAAAGCGGCAGTGAAAACATTGTTATCAAAAGCATACTTGGTCAAAAAAAATTATGTAGGAATTTTTCCACTACAAAGACCAGGACTTAGCCTCCCTCCCAGAACAAGTGTTCATTACACGAATAGTACACAAGTGTTAACAGAAATAAATTCTCAGCAATATTCTGACTAAGATAAATCCATCACTAGACAAAGTACGAATATTTTTGTAATTCAGTACATAGTAGATACAGCCTAAGAAACACAAATCACCGTCATAAAATACAAAGTTAAAATGATGACTTTATAGCATATGATGTCAAAAGAAATAAATAACCTGTTGGAGTTTGATGGGCTCCAACAGATGATTGCTGAAGCGTATTCGTAAAGGAAGATATATTGCTTCGCCTCAATCCTTCAGCAGCAAGGATACATAGCTGTACTAGGAGGAAAAACCCCAATATTTGATATCTGCGGAAGAGAACTTTAGAGACTACATTTTCAACAGGACCCATATAACAAAATAAAGCTAGAATTTTACAATTGAAAAATAATGGCAAAGAACAATTGTCTCCAACAACATAGCTATGTATCGTATCCCAATGTGAGCTTCACATATCTTTATCATTAGATAATTGAATATACATGTTGAGCAAAATATAATCACATGAAAATGTAGTTGTCGTCATGCAAATTTACAAGACCAGATCCTCATAGAACAATTCAAAAAGAATATATAATCAAAGGTTCGCACATTTAGGCCAAATTGAGGGATTTTACAAAGGTATGGATCCTAATTATTTCATCAAAATTAAATTCGGTGGTAAAAACTATGCCAATTGACTGGTTAGACACAGAGAGGAAGTAATGCAGGAGAAATGGTCCGACACAGGCATAGTTGAGGGACATAAAGTACAAAGGAAACAATCCCAATGGTCACTCAATAAAAAAGCTCGATGTCCTGAAACTCAATGCATGACTGTAACGATGTCTAGTATGCATTCTGAATATCTGTCTGTTTAATGAATTGAAATAAAATGAAGAAACAAAACAATGAAACAATGTTTTATATGCTCAATCTCCACCTGTCCAAATGCTGAAAATTATCAGCACATAATAGTGTTTCAGCAAAACCAACAAAACATAAAAGATACCAATTTTAAGAACCAGAATGCAAAACAAAAAAGTGAATAATTAATTTTAGATAAGTTTCCCCATTTGCCAGAAAAAAAGGTTCTGCATTAATGCTACTAAGCATAAGCACCTAGGTCGTTGATTGGTTGGTTTTCCGATAAATACATAACGAATCCCAGCAGCTCGATTTGATATATGATAATATAAGCCTGCCACGAAGAAAAATCACAAATTATTAAGAATTCACTCAATTATTGAGTATAGCCACAACAGAATATGCAAAACACCAATTATTCACCTTCAAAATAAAAGAACATAAGGTTCGTCCGGAGAATCAGCATGAAAAGTTCACGGGCTAAAGGAAGCATCTGAAAAGAACATTATGAAAGATAAAAGATAAAAGATAAGTCGACAAGATGGATAACTTCAAATAATAGAAACCATTTCCACATATATTTATCCTCCAACTATATCTATACAAGCTAGCTCAATCAATCTGTAATGGAAGAGAGCATACTGAGGGCCACCTCTGAACTGTATATAACCACAATCCAGTAATTTTGGTTTTCAATCTGGACAAAGCTGAAAGAGGACCTGTTGATGCTGAGGTTGATGGCATTTGAATACTAGCAGACGACTGAGTTTGGCTGTTTGATGTAACTTCGTCCTCATAGGGATCATCAGTTAGTGAATCAGCCATGGTAATACCCCGGGAAGCAATTCGTGAGCTGCAAACCAAACAAATCAAAAACTACTTTCAGTTGATAAGCACCTGAAGTTTCATTTAACACAGAACCTCAAGGCTAAAAGAAACAAAGTTCAGGCAAAAGTAAAATGCAATAGAACCTGACTCTTTCTGCAATGTATGGGAATGCTGTTTGATAAAAAATAAAAAGGGCACGCCTTGCAGGGGTTGGAGGAAGTCCATATGATCCTGCAACCTGTGAATTGAAAAACCAATAAATTGAATCGCTGATGGTATGGACCAAATGCCAAATGATTTGGTATTAATTTACATGTGCTTTTCTTAACAACATAAACTTTTCAGAAAGATTGATTGTCCATCATCCATATCTCAAACAAAACCCAGAAGACAAGACTCAGCAAAGCAACTTTGCAGCTGAGCATTTGCTATTAGACTCATAGTTTGATATCAATGATAAGCACATTTAGCCTCTTGTAATCAGCACAAGGTTGTGCAATGCCATATTTATAAAGAGGGGCAAAAATGATTTAAGATTCAAAAACAACAAAAAAGATCGCATGAATGTATCATTTTTTCCAATATTTTTTGCAGCTTTATCTTGGGCATATACTATGACTTCCTTTTTAACATTGATTCATCATATTGAGTATACACACATTGTGCACACACAAACTCAAGTACACATGCACGAAAGATGCACAAAAGTTGAAAAGCCTACCTGAGTAATGTCACAATATTCCTCTCCTAGTGTCTGCTTTCCTGCACCCGTAGTTAAGACATAGTAGAGCATCTGCCCCAAAAGTTTTGTCTGCATAACAACAACCCATCACCCTCATATCTTAGAACAAAAACCTAAATTTATCCACCATAATCTGTGGCAGCAAAAGAAAACAGTGCAAATACCAAAAAATCTTAACATAATAAATACACCAGAAGCTCGAGAGATTGTTTATCAGCATCTATAAATTCTCAATCAAAAATCAAGCATTTACAAATTCAACCAACTAGTTGAATTTCAAACTAATTTCAGATAAAGAGATTATTATTTCCTCAATCAGAGAAAACAATAAATTATAAATTATAAAAACCATTAACAGCAAAAAAAAATTAAAAAAAATCCACTTTTTGTTAGTGAAACAGAGAAGATACAGACCTCACTCTGATAGGCAACAGCAATTCGTGTACCTAAATGAGAAGTTAAAAAAAAATCGAAAATTTATTGAATAATTTTACATTTGCACTATATCAAAATATCAATATGTACAAAAATATAAATAAATAATTGAGATGGTAGACCAAAGAGGTGGCGGAAGGCGTCACGGCAGGCGTCATGGACGAATGAGGCGTATTGGTCGTCTTTTTCCGCAGCTCTCATAATCTCCGGCTGTGCAGCCAGAGGAAACCTTCGCACGCCGCCGGAGGCGGTGGAGGAGCTTCCACTAGTCCCCGCTTCGGCGTGACTAGTACTGGCATCTCCGGTGCCGGAAGTTGATTCTCTCAGTCCCATCCCCGCCCCAAAAATTTTCTCCCTCGATGCTGAAGAGATAGAGCTTCTCTTGGAATTCGCAAAATGTCGTGAAATTCCCAATTTACCCTATCCAATATTAGCAAATTTTTTTCTTTTATTTTTTTTTTTGACTCTCACAGCAAACTTTTTTTATTCTCACATTTAAATTGTATCGAGTCCTTAATATTTATTTATTATCACATTTATGTCCTTAATTTTTTACATCACAGTGCTATCTTCATTCTTATATTAATTCGCATAACTTGTTTTCAACGATGATTTTTCATTCAAAAATTTTGTCAACGTGATTTAAAATGAAGGACAAATATTTCATTGCAAATAAATCTATCTTTTTCTTATTTAAAAGTACGGGGATAATCAGTCTTTCTACTTAATTTTAACAAGTTTTTGGACAAAATCCGTTATCTTTTTGAAGATACGCTAATGGATGTAAGTTTAAGATAATAATACGTCAAAAACATTAGGGACTTAAGTGTAACAATCAATAAAAATTACGATCTTCCATGCAATTAAAAATTACCTAGTCATAGTATTGTTAAGCCCATGCTTATAGCCCGTGGGCATGAATACTCGACTCATTCTAAACTTCATGTTGTCACGTTGATCTAGAGTCGAGCTCTAGCAATAAGATAACCTTGTACAAAATTGTTGTCTTCAACTTTACAGTTCGACTTGGACCTAGTCACCTGGTTAGGATGTGTGCCCTCGTATGAGGGTTAATCTAGTTGGCTCGACTAGGTCACAATTATTACAAATGTTGTCATGGAGATTAAGAGCAGCACTAGTTGGCAATAAATTAAAGACAACCATAAAAAGTTAGGGTTTGTTTGGCAATGAGAGACTTTAGGGTTATCCACTTTGCAAAAGACCTACAACTAAAAGAAGCAAATTAATTTCATATAAGTCATACAGTACATAAACATGGTTGCTTCTACCACTACCGAAGCAACTGCTTATTTTAGTTATCATAATTAAGTGCCACCAAAGTGTTACAAGACCGTTTCATGTCCATTTCCTACATATTTTCCTCCCATAAAACCACCCAAAAGAGTTAAAGACTAGTCATTAATAGAAGCTCCGCCGGTAATTAATCGGTTGAAAGCATAGCAGCTACCAAAGTGGGAGATGCTAGTCGAAGTTCCAAAAGTGTTGGGAAGTCAAACGAATTGAGGCAATATATGTGACACTATATGAAGTATATGATCACAAACAAATAACAAGATAAAAGGCAAAGAATTAATTGGCAGAAGAACGGAGTATTTTATACAATTGACTAATATGGAGAAAACAAATACAATAATTGTGCTTACACAATTATTCTATATTTCAGTAATACAGAGCTTGTGAAAAGAGTCTAGTACTTATAAGAGTAAATGTCAAACCCCAAAATACCACATAGATATTTTCCAATAAAAACACGTGCAAATAAAGAAAAAATATCTTCTCAAAAAATCCATCCTAATTTGAGTCAAAAAAATCTAACAATCTCTACATTTACACAAATTCCGATATAATGAACAAAACTCCAAGACTTCTCCACTTGGAAAAATAAATCCGACTGTAACGAAAAATCTGAACTCTTCAACAAGAACCAAACTTTTTTCAACGCAAAATACTCCTCATCTTCTACGGTATCCAACATGGATACATGATCCTAAACACCGAGTTCTCCAAAATTCACGAAAAATTAGAAATTACCAAATAATGTCCAAGCACACCATGTAGCAGAATCAACTCCCAATGCTTTCATGGAAGGCCCCATCTAGTCTCAATACCTTTAATAGCACTAAAAGTATGTGCAACCGAATCAACATCCACGTACCTATCTCCCATGGGTCTATCCATAGGAGTTGAATATGATGGAACCGTGAGTAATGGTGGCAAAGCGAAATTACCCATTCCTCCAAACTCGACCGACTTATATTCTTCAATATGGACCCCGAACCAATTTCCAAAGTTACAGTACCAAGCTAAATCTCTACCAAGGTACTAAATTTGTGCCAACTTTTTTTTTTTTACAAATTCTACCCGATCTTGCAAGATATATAACTGGGACCTCTTCCGCTCCTCCAATAGAACACGGACACCCTTTTAAAACTCTCAAGACTTCACCTCCTCCAAGGAACGTGTACCGTTTTGAATTAAGAGTACTCAACGAAATGAGATTCTTCTTCAAGTTTGGAATATGTCGAACGAGATCGAGTGTTCTACATGTTCCATCCATCAGCCTCAGTCTGACTCTACAAATATCAGCTACCCGATAAGGTTCATTGTTACCCATGACAACGACACCTTGCGTCACCGTTTCATATGTTTGAAACAAATCCCGATTGAGACACATATAGAACGCACAAGCGTATCCAAAATCCACTCCTCATCAGGTTTGAATTCCATGTCATAAATTGTCAAAACATCTACATCATTCAAATAGTTCTCAACTATGTTGGTCTCATCTAAAGTATTTGATTGCTTCCTATGATTTGTAGTCAAATTACCGTTGTTCTGCAATTTGTCGCAATCTATCTTAATGTGTCCCTTCTTATTGCAATAATAACAAACCTAATTACCGAAATTTGACATCGACTTACCTCTTTTCCGATCGCCATGAACAATAAGGCATTTCCATTTCTGATCTCAAATCCAACAAGATGCTTTATCTCCTCTTTTGAAAACAAGACATCTTACTCATCTTCAATGGTGAGAGTATCACGACTATACAAGATTTTGTCTCTAAATGGAGAGAGTAGTGAACACAAAGGGATTAAGACCAAATCTTCTTCATCATACTTTACCTCTAAAGTCTCCAAATCGACGACGATCTCCTTAAACACAGCCAGATGATCTTCCAATGATCCGCCTTCATTCATACGATGAGAATACAACATCTGCTCCAGATGCAATTTGTTTGTCAAGCTTTTAGTCATGCAGAATTGCTCCAATTTCTATCACAACGCAGCAGTTATTTTCTCCTTCAAAACATCATGAAAAATATTGTTATAGAAATGAAGATGGGTTTGTGAAAGTGGCTTCCAATCCTTCCGTTATTTCTCCCTCGTCGTCCAAGTTGTGGGCATTTTGTCAAATCACAACGATGCATCATCTAAATCCATCTGTACGAATACAACTCGCATCTTCACTTGTCATAACGAGAATCTTTTATTGTAATCCAAGAGCGAAATTTTATACTTCATGATGTCATCAATAACAAATCAAAATCAATAGCTCTGATACCACTTGTTGGAAATAATAATATATATGACACGATATGAAGTATATGATCGCAAACAAATAACAAGAGAAAAGACAATGAATTAGTTGGCAGAGGAATTGAGTATTTTATTTATGACTAATATGGAGAAAACAAATATCAGCAATACAAAAATTATGAAAAGAGTCAAATATTTATAAGGGTGAATGTCAAACACTAGAATAACCACAAAGAGGGAAACAAGATAAAAAATCAAGTAGAATAAAGGAAACAATATTTTTGCCAATATTTTATTCCAATAAAAATACGTGCGAAAAAAGAAAAAAAAAATTATCTTCTCCAAAATTCTAACCTAATTTTGGTCAAAAAAATCCAACAAAAAGGGCATCCATCTTTGATATCAGCTCTTTATGTAGAAAAGGCTATTCGGCGCATTGGTAAAGGAAAAAAACTTACTATTTATCTTTTTTCGACATGGGACGAATAAACAAGTTAGTCACATATAGTTAGTTAATAAAATATCCTTCTAGAGTGCAACAATTAATGATGCAGATCACTATGGTGGGCTTAAGCTTCAAAGCGAGTGTTTATAACTTATAAGTTCATATCCATAAAATTTCAACATAATGAAGCAATAAAGAAAAAAACAAGTTTCCCATTTTCCATTTGGACCATTTCTTTAACCTCCCACCTGATGCATGGAAGCTTATAGGAAAGATAAACAACCTCACAAAAAGAATTTCAATAAAGAGAAATTCAATAAAATTTTATTTCATTCAAAACTGAATCTACTTCANACCATTTCTTTAACCTCCCACCTGATGCATGGAAGCTTATAGGAAAGATAAACAACCTCACAAAAAGAATTTCAATAAAGAGAAATTCAATAAAATTTTATTTCATTCAAAACTGAATCTACTTCAAATGGCTTACAACATTTAAATAGCGAAAACCTAAGAAAACTTGGAAATATTACATAATAATGGAAAAATATTATTTTTTCCATAAATGAAAAAAATTGAGATTATGACGGATCTTGATTCTCCTAATCACCAGAGTCGTCACCCAACAAACATAATTGCAGTCCGAATCTTATTGAATGAGATATTGTTAAATCAAATATTACCATAAACGACAAAAACACTTAATTGATGGCCTAAACGAAGGAATTTGCCCAAAATATGGTCTTAAATCACATTCTACATTATCTTCGGTAGAGGAGAGAAGGCTTTATGATTGGAGCTTAGCAAGAAATGAGAAACCAGACAGATAAATGTGGCTATTTGAAGTTGACATAACTCAAACTCCTTCAGACATCCCTCATCCGGTAAACAAAATATTACTGGGACTGGCTGTAATTTAATTACATTGTTACTCAATATTAGTGACAATAATTAAGGATAAGGCTTGAGAAGTCGTTTGCCTTTTCCTTTTTCGATAAATATTGTTCTATGAGATAAAATAATATGGGAATCATGCTACATGTACAATCATATTTTGCAACTTTATTGACAATTATGAGTTGGTAGGAATATATACAATCTATTTTAAAAACTATTTTTAAATCAACGGCACAAATCTTGACAACGCGTGAATTTTTAATAGAGTTGTCAACAAAGATTGTACAAATAGCTTTATCCATAATCTCGAGTGGTACTTTGACCAACTTGATAATATTTAAATATTTATGCGGTATTGTGTTCGGTTAATTATCAAACCAGTTGCGTTTTGCTGGAACCTGGGCCATAGGGATGGCAATGGTTCAGTTCGGGTTCGAACGGCTAAAATCATAACCACGTAAGTCGGTTTGGTTCAGTTCGTTTCAATTAATAACCACGAAAATAAATTATTTTTTATAAGTCCAAACTCCAAATGTCAAATTGATAAAAAAATTATGAAGAAAACTCAATAAAAAAAAAATACTAAGTCAATTTAGCAAATAATATCCCAAGTAAAAATGCAGACAATATCCCAACTTCCAAATGCAAAATTTGAATTTAACAAACAACATTATCAACATAAGTCAAGACTCTTACTAGCATAGATCAATCTTCATTCTTCCCCACAACTCTTACTAACATGGTCAAGAGTCAATGCTCAAAGTTGATTCATATATAGTAAATAAGAAATGTAATTAGAGTAATAATATAATCATACTACCTAATTAAGAATGATCTTAACTGAAAATTTAAACAAAAAAAGTACGTCTTCATTAATGTCCTCATCATTAAATCTTGCACAAGCTCCGGAGTATGATGAAGGAACAGAATTTTCTACACACAATATAGAAAAAATTAGCAATAAAAGAAAGTACATGAATAACAAATATAAAACAATAAATCCTACCGTGAATATCAGTCCAAAGTCAATCCCGAGCACACATTAAAGCTTCTAAAGTCTTTGGGTGGAGCCTATTTCTATGTGAACTCACAAATCTACCATTTGTACTAAACGCTGACTGAGATGCCATATTAGATACTGAAATGGCTAATAAATCTCTACTGGAAAACGATTTTCCGGTGGTTTGGAGGCAAAAGTCTGTTAGCACCAATTCGGGTTGAAATCTACGTGGAAATGAGGATTTCGGGTTTGGAGGTGAAAATCTGTTAGCACCGATTTTGGATTCGCAGAGAGACGCGATGGAATTAGGAATCGACAGTCGGCTGCTTTGAAATGAGGATTTCCAATTTTAAGTTTTAACGTGGTGAATGATTTGATATATGGGTTAACGTATAAATGAATTGGGTTGAACTTGTGGGTAATGGGCTCAATTTTTTAATTGGGTTTGTCCAAAAAAAAAAAAAAACTAAAATT
>CAIGRS010035011.1:0-15907 GCA_903798395.1 Fraxinus floribunda | reverse complement strand
TGATTTTTTCAATTCGGACATTTACTATGCCAAAAATCAGTTACAATCTTCGACTAGAAATCTGAAATATAACTTATGCGATTGGAATTGATGTTTATCATATTTCATTCCTTTTTGAATTCTAATTCCATTTAATTGTCTCATAAAAATCTTTCAAGTATCATCACTTGGTCTGAAGCAACTATTGAGTATTTGCAATTTGGTCCTCTGACTTTAAATTTTGTCATTTATCAACAATTTTCGCTTCTTTGTTCAACCATTGCGTTTTACCATGTAACACAAAATACAACAATTTAGGATATATTTTATCAATAAAACTACCAAATGTCGATATTTTAGAACCCTAAATAAGTGTATAAAATACACTTGTCATGACGCATAAAATAGTTTCTTAATTTTTTGTTTTTTATTTTTTACTTTGAACTCAAGTTTATTTTAATTTGACTTTTAAGTGGAGGAAAGGACGAGTTGTTATTATTAATTATAAATCATGCAACTTTGGTATTTATTATATATTTTTTTTAAATAAATTTTCTGGGTGATGTGTCGTCATCCATGCTGCAAAAACTTCACAAATATAGAAAATTTGAATATGTATTACACCATATGCCATTCCTTTCCGATCAAATCCGATACAATCAATATCAAGCACATCTTTAATGGGTTCCACATCTTTTTAACCACGCATTTTTAAAAACTTCTATCATAATCTACTTAAAATCTGATTTTAATTTACACAAAACACCCTTTTATTTCAGCTATAACTTCTTAAACGTCTGATATGAAGGCACCAAATCAAGCTGAACAAAATATATTTGTCATGTTTTTGTGAGAATTGTAATTGGTGACTGGGTATTTTTCGTCTCTTTCCTTATTCTTTGTCAATGATGTACAAAGTAATTTAATATAACACGTAGTTGTCTTGTAGCTTATACAAATTTAGTTATTGGATCGTCTACAATAGTTTTGGCTCCCTCCAAGTCAAATTAAAATATTTAATTTTCATGCTGAACAAATAGTAGAGCATTTCGTTAATAACTAGTTGGACGTAAATTTCAACGAGGTCCAAGATTTTTTGAATCTTATATGATAGTTATTTAGGAAAAAAAATTTAAATAAATAAAACAAAAACTCATTCATTGTCTTCCCCAAATTTTGTTGTTTGTTCTTTATTTATTCATTAAAAATGTCTATTTAAAATTTATTGTCACATCCTGTGTCTTCCTCTAATATTATATATTTTGTTTCAATTTTCTATCTGTAATATACTATTTGTAGCTAGAACAAAATCTTCTAATCTTGCAATGAAATATTGGGTAATTATGTACATAGATTTTAGTAATTTGAGATTTTCTCGAACTCAATTTCTTTTTCAAAAAGCTGTCGAATGTTGGGTTAAGAGAAAAGAGCAATGCTATTTAATCATTATGGTGCTAAGCACCGAGCTATGTAGCAATTGAGTAATGCTAATCATCTAGGTTACTTACCATCAACAATTTAGGTGACAATAAAATGACAACAATTAATTTGACATCTTATATGTAGAGATATGGTCCCATTTAAAGTGGAAAATCATTTATTGCAACTTAAATGCAGCATAGACTGTCGATGATAAGTAGTCTGGATAGATAACATTACTCAATTGCTTAACATAAACTAATTACAATTGTGAACACCAGACAATGCTCCATAGTGCGGCGTTTATCACTAGGACTAAATTGCATTATTCAATTAAAAAATAAGTCAAATTGAAAAATAATTTTAAGATCATCTTAAGAAATGAATGTAAATTATTGTATTTGAGATCAAATTGATTTTCAATTATTGACAGATCGAAACTCAGCTTCAGCGACTAACAAAACGAACTTTAACATCCTTAGAACTGTGAGCAACAAAGTTCTCTTCATTTTCTTTGTATAATAGAGTTAGGGTTCCTCTAAGTTTTCTCTATGAGATTTTCATTTCCCGTGTTTACTCTCAAATATTTTTGTAACTATAGTGACGGTGCAATTGTATAATATGTGAGATTCATGTGTTGAGAGGTTCTGTATCCATGCAAGTAGGGTTTGCTTTTCGTAAAGTTTGTAACTTTTCTCCTTGTGTGGAGTTCAAGCTTTTCTTGAGCCGAATTTATGGTTGGGTATTATTACATACAAACAGTTATTCAGGAAATTACTCAAATTTATGAATAACTTCTCCACATGTATTTGTACTAACAAAATAATAGCAGCAACCGTAGCACAAACTTTTTTTTTTTAATTAAAGGAGGGCAGTACCTTTGAGATTTTATTAATATGCCATCATGTGTGGCGAATGAATACCATGGTTACATAGAAATAATGAAAGTAATACTACTTCCCTTACAATGAAAATAAATGATGAAGAAAAATTGTAAAGAAGTAAACAAGGAAGTATTACTTCCATTACAATAAGAATTAATACAAATAAAGACAAAAATATGAATTGAAAGTAAAAAATAAAAATCAAATTGTGATACTGGGCAATCCATGACTATCAACTTGCACTAGTGCCCTAATATGTCATGGTAGGTCAAATGGTCCATATACCTAATATTGTCGATGATCCCAATCCTCTGCCACATGCTGCAACCTGATTTCCTTCTCTATAAATATGAAAAACTGTATCTTTATCGAATGACATAATATCTGTGAATGTCTGAGTATGCCCTGAATAGTCCAGGTCCTCTTCCTAGCCACTGTAGAATCTGATTCAACCCAAATCGTTAAAAATCGAGTCCTTTAACTAGTAAAATACCATCAAGAATAGCACGAAACTCTGCCTCTAATATCATGTACGGTCCATACGAAGCTAAGAAAACCTTTATACAGTGTCTCGTGCGATATTTTTGATGATGCCTCCACTTATAAAACCATCCTTAACGCATCCACCAGTATTAGTCTTGACAGATTCGACTCATGGAGTGTGCCCCAAAAACAAATGTCGCACACACCTTTTTTGTCGAAAAATCCATCTCCAATGACGCCCATGGTCGTGCACCACGAACAGACGATAGCCCTCATCCAGGCGATCAATATCATGTCCTAACATAACCGATAATGCACCAATTCGTTCTGTTATGAATCAGTTAAATTTGGCGGCCTTGATTTTGTAATGGCAATTTTGTGGTGGAGGCAGTGGCGGTTAGAGGTGGCTAGAGTAGTGGGTTTTGGTAAGTTTTTTGTGTGGTGGAGGTTATGGTGTTTGGGGCAGGTGATGGTGTTTGGTGTGATGGAGGTAGAAGTGGCGGCAACAGTGGGTATTGGTCGATTTTTTGTGCGGTGGAGGTGCTGGTGTTTGGTGCTGGTGATGGTGCGGTAGAGGCGGCGACGGCAGCAGTTGGTTTGGAGGTAAAATTGTACATGTTAATGGTTTTTTTAACATGAATTTCGGTCGATTTTTGACGTGTTTTGGTTGCTTGTTGGTATAGAATTGTGTAGGGGATTATGAGGTGTTGGTGGGGTAAAAATTCGGTGGTTTTGTCGGTGCTATGGTGGTCGAACTTGGCGATTTTCGGTGGGGGCGAGTTTTGGGAAGAATGTGAAGTTTGGTGGGTTATTTGCAATCTTTAAAAAGTTTGGACCAATAGTTGCAATTTGTTCGATTGTTTTTCTTTTCCTTTCTTTTTGTTTCAATTGAATAGAGCGTAAAATCGTCAAAATATGGTGAAAAGGACCTTCGGCGCACGAAATGTGGAAGGTAAGGACATAAATGCCAAAAAATGAAATGTTGGGACGATTTCCACAATACATGTCAAAGTTAGGGACGATTTGTGCAAATTACCCAAAGTTAAACTAATTTACATGTATTTCATGAGATTTAATTTAAGTGCCTTAATTAGAGTTGATTCAAAATAGTCGATTTTAAGAGTGTCTTTTATTGAAGATCATTATAATTCTAACCTAATGTAGATATGAAGCTTGAATAAATCTTGATTGTTCATGGCTACATATCTTGCTTGTCTAGTGTGCTTGCAACATGAGTTATACAACCAAGTATTAATAATCCCCTGTTAATAAATTCCTCTCTCCAGTTTTAATCTCCGTTTGGCAAATTTATAATGATTTATAAATAAAAATACTAAGAATAATAGTAGTGGGTCTTACAAAATATATGGATAATAAAAAAATAGTAGTTTGTTTATAAACCAATTTATAAAGTGTATTGAGAAGGAAGCTTAAACTCTTCGGCGGCATGCAGTATCAGTATATCATATGGTCCAAAGCTCTTAAACTCTTCGATTGCATATCAGTATAACATATGGTCCAAAGCTCCAAATACAATTGATCACTTATCGAGTGGCAACAAATATTTTATTTTAATTTTTTTTTTTCAAGAATAACCACGTGTGATTTCTTTTGATTATGGCAGATCATGCATCTCCAGTGCAATAATACAGATATTTCAGAAAAAATAGAAATAAAGAACTTTGAAGCTTTAGTAATTGTCATTATACTACTACATTACAGGAGGAGAATAAGCGATACAATGATGATAACACGTTCATTTTCCATTTTAATTTTCTTAGTAAAATAGCTGAATATTCTTCTCTACTTTATTTCACAATTTTGTGCTTCGATGCAAGTATACGAGAAATGTTGCCCTATTCATAGAATCCAGATTGCTTCCAAAAACCAATAATTCTTGGTCTGGAAAATGATATCTTGCAGGAAAATTACCCAAACGCTTACTAAATATTAAGAGCAGCAGGATGTAAATAAATTGTTGGCTTTTATATATATCTCTCCAGAAAGAATGAATTGCTGACTCTTGGCTGTTTAATATTTATTTCTTGAGGCCAAAAATAAAATAAAGTTCCTTAAATAAAATAAATTTTCCATTCTTTACACGAGTTTAAATTATCTAATTTCTCAATTCTGATATCAAACCAAAACACTCTTGGAGAAGGAATGGGTAGTCTTACTGATATATATCTCAAGAATTAAATATTCAGGATTCTGTTCTATAATGTAGGTTTGCCTTGTAAACATGGGTAGTTTTTATGGCATGTTTCACAGTTTCAGCCGCACGAAACCTTAATACAGTAATACTTCATAACCTTTATAAGTTTATCTTTTATAAATTAATAATTTCTATTATATGTTAAAATTACATTCATTGCCTATAATTTATAGAGGTTATACGATATATGAATGCCCGACACATAAACACATTCATTAAGGCTCCATTTAGCGCACCAATTAGGTCATATAAGGAATTTAATATAATTATATTGCATAGAAGTACATAGATGATATTGTGTTGTTAACATTCTTTAATTTTAATTCAAAAGATAGGCTTTTGTGCTATCAGTCATATTGTAGAATACCGAGGTTGAAGGTGGTTCGGACTGAATAAGAAATATAAACTAAGAGCTTGTTTGGTTTAGATTTTTTGGAGGAAGAATTGATTTTGAATAGTGATATGATGGGAAATGTGTGGTTGAAAAAGAAGAAAAAAGTATTGATGTGATGTAAAATATTATTTTATAGAAGAATGTGTTGATTTTGAATAGTGATATGATGGGAAATGTGTGGTTGAAAAAGAAGAAAAAAGTATTGATGTGATGTAAAATATTATTTTATTGAAGAATGTGTGGTTGAAAAATGAGAATTGATTTACTGTAAAATTGTAAAATCCAAACCAAACAGGCCCTAAATGATATTCTTTTAAATAAAAACCCTAAAATACTATCTGCAATGATTTATCTTAATACACTTTATCTAATAATATCTATTTTCACATTAACTAATACGGTCTAATACAGTTTGTCAAATGTCTTAATTAGTCAATATTTTCTCAAAAAATTTATGGTTGAATTTGTGCATATATATTTAGAAATGGTTATTCACAATATAGAAATATGTTATAATGAAGTATATTGAGATTTATGCAAATGAAAAGGTTAGAGAACTATAGAAACTAAGTTAAAAGCTAATACTTATTTTATTAAGAAAATGAGTTTTATAAATAAAAAAATAATTTTGAAAATCATGTTCGACAAAATAAGTAATTTAAAAGTAAATTTCAATTACTTTTAAGAATAGCCAAACATGATGCAAGACAAATTCAAATCTCAAAATCTTTATGGCTTGTTTATGTACTTATGTTAGGTTCAATGTTGCAATTGACATGTTTGTGAACAAAAATGTCTTAATTGAACACTTGTAAAAAGTCAGGATTTGGATGCAATTTTGTATAGATGAGTTATGTTATGGTTAGAGGTTGAAAATAAGGAAAACGCAGCGTCGAAATTTTGCTAGCTGCTCATCCGACTCTCGTTCGAGCGCAAGAAACAAAAGAATCGTCGCCCACCTTTCGCCTTGCTGTCGCTCGAGCTACAGCGCTCTCGCTCGAGCAACGTATTTATGCGGCCTGACCTAATTTGTAATTTTGAAGAGTTTTACACGATCCATAACACCTAAATATCCCCAACTATAAATACAGATATCTGTGATGAATTTCATAAGGTCGTTTCATTGTGCTTTCATTGCATAATACATCTACATCATATTTTGAGAGATCCAAGTACATAAATATTTGGTGAAAACAAACATATTATTCTTACAATCCGGCAACTTGGTTTTGGAAAACATTAGAGGTTTTAATCTAAAATGCCTGATTTCCTTAACACTTTGAGGAAGGGATTTAAGCACATGAAGAAAAATAGGAAGATCGTGAGACTGAGACATCATATCTTGGTAGAAGATTGTGAGTTTGTAAGTACATCAGATCTTGGAAGCTATAGGAAGTAAATCAGAAGGTCTAGTGGGGTTGGCTAGACAGTATTTACGGTAGCAGATCGTAAGGTTGAAATGAGCAGTAGATCTTGGTGTTGCAGGGTTAACAACAACTAGTGGAACTAGTTTGTAATTGAATTGTAACCCTCATTGTCTATAGTGGAAGTAACTGGCTTGATCCCAGAGTTTTTATTCAGTTGGGTTTCTCCGTGATTAAGTTTTGTATTATTTATTTCTTTCTAAATATTACTACTGCGGTAATTCAGCTTAGAAAAATTGGTTTGTATGCTTAACGTCTAGAAACTAATTAAAAGTGACTTATTTATTTAATTAGCATAATTCCGCACGTAAGGTCGAACTAACTTATAATCTAGATCAATCTAACGGCATCTAGCGAACTCACAACTTACATGGACTCTAGAATTCTAGAAATTATTAGTGAAGAAAAAGAATTTTAAAAAAAATATTGACGATTATTTAATTAAATTCTTTGTACTAAAAATATCCTTAAAATTTTTCGTAATAAATTTAATTTAATATTTGATAGTTTAATTAGGGTTTAGGGCTCCTAAATCAATTTGACATTAGCAAGAATAAATTTTCGATCTAAAATTGATTTGAGCTACCCAACATATTGTCTCCATCGTTCCTTTTCAAAGAAGCCATATCAAATGTCAGATGTTAATTTTCGAGATTGTCTCATGTGATGGAGCCAAATCATGGGGAACAAAAGAAGATTTCTTTTATTTTTTTGACAATTACTTGGTGACTAGATTTTATTCGTCTCTTTCTCAGATTTGTCAATGACATTTTGGTATAACACGTTACAAATACGGTTGTCTTGAATTTATACGAAATTATTTTGGATCTATGCAAGTATTTTTTTTTTTTTACTCCCTAAAGTCAATTATTAATATTTAATTTCTGTTCCATAAAATTGTATATAGTTTATCTTCCATATGATTGGTTGGATACAAATTAGTCTTTGATTTTCTGTATCTTGTACCCTTGTAATTTACGAAAGATATATATATATATATATAAAGGCTAGTTCATTGTCTTGCTCAATGTTTTTGTTGCTCATCGTTATTGAGTGGTCCAATCAAACTTTTGTCGACTATTTAATTATATATTCTTCATGAAAACAATTTGTATAGGAAATATTAAAAAAATATTTTCACCAAAGTTATCATCTAGAAAACTGATCATTCATTGCGTGACGGGATAAGAAAATTTAATTATTGTAGCCTATTATTATTTTTTCCCTTTCTTTTCATTGTAAGAATATTTGTTTTGGTTGGAAGAGATATGAAAGTTGAGGGATTGATAAAAAAATATAGTGGCGGGGAGTTGTGGAGTGGGGACAAGCGGCGGGTGATTGGTAGTGATTTGGGTGGGGATTGCTAGGGTGAATTGGCTGTGGGAATCATGCTACACTTATAGGGATTCCTCCACAAATTTTATAAAGGGAGACTAAATGTTTAAAAGATTTCCCCCTATACTTAGAATTATCCTTGGGTGGGGAGGTTCGGAATGAAGACCTTTTTTCCCATTTTTTCCCTAATTTTTTGGTTAATTCTATTTAATTGTGATATATTTGTAATTTTTAAAATGATTTAGGGCTCCTGTTACAAATTTTTTTCATTTAGTTTCTTTTGCGTGTGTGTATTTCATTTTACGTGGTTCTAACGGTCAAAACGGTACGAAGGCCAAGTTTTGCTACATAACTAAATAAAATAAAATAAAAATAAATAAAAAAATTGAGCCCAGTAAGGCCCAGGGTGGGCACAGCCCCACCCTGGGCCTTACTGGGCTCCGTCCCTGGTCACTAATGTTAACATAGAACACAATCATAGTACCATGCTCAATTTCATAATCACTCAACATCTACTTCATCCAAAGTAGTTGAGTGCAGCAACTTCCTACAACTATATATTTGGTATCTGCCATAGACAATGAGATAGAATTTTGTTTCTTACTCATCCAAGCGACAAGATTAGCACAAACATAAAAACAGCTTCCAGAAGTACTTTCTTTTTATCATCGGCATTAGACTAGCTAGCAAAATCAATATTAGAGTCTTGAGAGTACAAGATCCCATAGTCAACGGTTCTATTTACATATTTAAAGATACATTGTACGACGCTCAGGTGGAATTCTTTGGGATTAGCCAGAAAGCGCGCACAAACCCGTGTATGTCAGGTCTACTAGCAGCGAGACAAAGTAAACTACATATCATACTCCTGTACAGTACCTGATCAATACTCTTATTTGAATGATCGTGACCTAACTTGACACTGGTGCACATAGGGTTCTAGTGTGTTTCTTACTGTCTAGCTCAAAATGCTTGACAAAGTTTTTTGCATACTTCGATTGAGATATGAGCAACCCTTTATCAGTTTGTTTAACTTGGAGACCTAGAAAGTAATTTAATTCGACAACCATATTCATTTCAGATTTTTGCTTTATGCATTTGGGGAAATCATGAGCAAGAGAATTAATAGGGGAACCAAAAATGATGTCGTCAACATAAATCTGAGCAATAGTAATGGTTTTCTCAATATGTCTGATGAATAAGGTTTTATTAGCACCACCTATAGAAAAATCATGCTCCATGAGATATGCATTAAGTCTATCATACCAAGCTCTAGGAGCTTGTTTAAGACCATATAAAGCGTTATTCAATTTGTAGACAAAATGTGGAAACTTTGGATCAATAAATCATTTCGGTTGTTTGACGTAAGCTTCCCCTTGAAGTATTCCATTCAAGAAGGCACTCTTGACATCATTAGATATAATTTGAGTACTAAAGTGCAAGTAACAGCCAAAAGAATTCTAANATGTCTCATCAAAATCAACACCTTCAACCTGAGTGTACCCTTGGGCAACCAATCTAGCCTTATTTCTTGTAATGATACCTTGATCATCAGTTTTATTCTTAAATATCTACTTAGTACCTATAACATTACAATCATCAAGCCTAGGAACTAAATGTCATACGTTGTTTCTCATAAACCGATTTAGCTCCTCATGCATCGTATTTACCCAACATTCATCCCTAAGGGCATCTTCGACTTTCTTAAGTTCAATCTGAGACACATAACTAACATGTGTCAGGTTGTTCAAAACCCTCTTACGAAATCTCATCCCTACATCTAAATCCTCTATAATATTCACTTTAGGATTATTAGTCTTAATTTGGACGAAGGTTCTTTAGGAGGTTCATTTTATCATCAGGTGAGAACTCCTTATTAGATGTATCTAAACTATTCGAAGTGTGTGAGAGATCTGGAATTGAAGTTTCTTTAGGTTCAGTTACCATGATGGGATCAACACTCAAGTGTTCCAACTCTACCCAATTTCTCGCTCACTACAGGCATCATCTACCACTACATTGATGAACTCCATCACAACCTGTGTACGAGAATTGTATACTCGATAGGCTCGACTATTTCTGGAATATCCTTAGAAAATTCCCCCATCACTTTTGGAATCAAACTTGCCCAAATTTTCTCCATCTCTCAGAATATTGCACTTGCTATTAAACAGATGAAAATACTGACAGTAGGCCGTTTACCTTTCCAGATCTCATATGGTGTCATATCAATTTTAGGTCTAAGATAAACCCTATTTACTATGTGACATGTTGTGTTGATGGCTTCACCCCAGAAATGCATAGCTAGTCCCTTACCATAAAGTATGGCTCTAGCCATTTCTTGAAGCACATGATTTTATCTCTCAACTACCCTATTTTGTTGTGGAGTGATCGACGAGGATAAATCATGCTAGATTCCCTCATCTAGACAGAAGTTCTCAAAATTAGAGCTTTTAAACTCTTTTTCGTGATTACTATAAATTCTTGATATGGTAAAGTCTTTCTCATTTCTAAGCCTTTTACACAATGACATGACGAGACTGAACACCTCAGATTTTTTTCTCAACGGCTCAATCTAAGTATATCGAGAGAAATCATCAACCGCAACAAAGATATAGCATTTAACACCAAGATTCTCGATCCTAGATGATCCTATTAAGTCAATATGGAGTAATTCAAGCGGCTTGCCTGTCAAGATTTTAGAAGCTTGTTTATGAGTTACCTAAGTTTTTTACCTTGTTGACACGGGGCCACATAGAGCGTTATCAATATTTTCAAAAATAGGTAAACCATAAACAAGTTCCTTCTTGGCGAGGTTAGACAAACTCTTATTGTTCATATGACCAAGGCATTTATGCCTCAATTTAGTTACATCAATCTTGGGAATATTGCACACGTAGTTGGAATTAAGATGAACTACATAACAATTGTTCAAAGTTCTTATACATTCGAGGACAACGTTACTAGTAGAATCATATACAATACACCTTTTGTGGACAAAACTAACCTCATAATCAACTTCGCATATTTAAATAATGCCTAACAAGTTGGACTTTAACCCTTTGACATAAAGCACATATGAGATAACATGTAATCTAGATATATTAACAATACCTTTACCTAGGATAGGTGCAGTAGCCCCATCTCCAACAGTAACCATATCGCCATTCTATTCATCGAGCGAAGAGAACAAGGCTTTATTACCATACATATATCTAGAATAAGCACTATCAAGAAACCACATAGAGTTATTTTGAGATTTAATAGCAACGTAGGCAACACAGTAATTCAATTGTTCATTACACCTACGAAGATCATTTTTATTAACCTAAACCTTCTTACTAGTAGAAGTAATTTTGGTTAACCGAGTCATCATCTCAGTCAAGTGGCTGACTTGATTGGAGAGAAAGTTAACCTTGCTCAAGATGTCTTGACCTTTACTTCTAGCTGCGAGTTTACGACACTTAGGTCTTGTGTGTCTCAGGGCACCACAATGGTGGCAGGTGGGAATAAACCTAGATTCAAACCAACGCGAAGGTTGTCGTTGATTTATAGGACGATTGATCACGTTGTCTAGTAGATCTTGATCCTAAGATATTTTGCCCTTGCATTCAGGATTAACGGTATTCTGAGCTTTGTAGGTGGCTAAGATGAACATGATTTTGGATGTACTAACAGTAGTATTACCATTTTGAACATAACCCAGACCATGCCTATTTTCAATGGGCTTGTTTATCCCTAACAGATTATCGAGTTTCAACATACCACTAATAAATGAACGAAGATGTGTGCTAGATTTTTCAAGATCACTTGTTAAGGATTTAACTTTGGCTTCTAAGTTCTTGTTAAAAGTTTCAACTTACCTATGAGTTTCTCTCTCTCTCTCTCTCTCAAGTTCATTAACCTTTTTCAGTACAATTTTATTGATTTTCTTAATTTTAAGACTCTCATCAAATAATTCTCGATAAGACTCATGAATATCAGTCTCATCTTGAGAATCTTCCTCAGATTTTTCACTCTGTTCATCCTTCTCCATCATTTTATTCTCCTTATCAAATTCAATCTTAGCTATAGACGTGAAGGCCATAAAATTTAGTTCATCCTCACCACCAGAGGTATCACTCTGAACACTCCAATCTAATTCATCATCGCTCAAGGTTACTGCTAATAACCTTACGCCTTCCTTGTTCAAATTCTTCTTCAAGTTAGCACATTCATTCCTATAGTGACCAAAACCCTGACACTCATAGCAGCTAACTGACTGGGTTTTCTTATTAGAATTCATAGAGTCATTCTTCTTGTTCTTATCTTTTGAATTTACTAGGGACATCATTTTTCTGTTCTTAAGACTTTCTCCTATTCTTCACCGCTTTCTAAATTTTTTTAACAAAATAATCTATTTTGTCATCCCTAAGGGTCTCAGACTCATTCTTTTCTTCCCTAATAGTGTTAATGGGTGTGGATTTAACCTTTTTTCGATTGAGATATGGAGAGTTCATATGTTTGGAGTGATCCTACGAGTTCTTCTATTTTGACAGTGTCTAAGTCATTACTCTTTTCAATTGTCATGATCTCGAGTCTAAACCTTTTCGAAAAGGATATAAGGACTTTTCAAACGACTTTGGACTCGGTGATCTTTTCACCTAGGTTATAACTCGAATTTACTATTTCATTCAACTTTACATAGAATTCATCATCATTCATTCTAATTTCTTCAAGCCTAGAGGTCAATATCTACAGTTTAGAGTTCTTAACGGTTTTAGTTTCCTCGTGTGTGGTCTCTAAGATATTCCAAACTTATTTAGTAGTTTCACACATCGATATTATTCTAAACTCTTCAGCAGACACAGTCATGAATAGGGCATGAAGATCTGTACTATTCCAATTACACTCGGCTAATTCATCTTCAGTCCAGAGTGAAATATCAGTGGGTGTATCTACACCAGCAACAGTAGTTAAAGGTACAATCCACCCAATTTGAACACTTATCCAAATACATTCATCCAATACTTTAAGGAAAGTTCTCATTCAAACTTTTTAATAAGCATAGTTGCTTTCGTCGAAAAACGGAGGCACGGACAAGGACAAGGACAAGGACAAGGACTGACATATCTAGAATTATTTAAGGGTTAGGAATCGAAATCAGGCTCTGATACCAATCGAAATTTACATAGTTCAACCAAAACTACACTTAAATAAGGGTGAATATGCGTAAACGCAGAATTTAAAAATTTAATTAACCAGCAACAAGTCACTAATTAATTATCTCTAGATGGTTAGCCATACAGTCCAATTACCCTATATGTGAATACCGTAGAATATGAAAACAGTAAATAAAGCAGTAAAAAACAAGTAGAATGTTCATGGAGAAACCCCAACTAGGTAAAAAATTCGGGCGCTTTGCTAGTCAAAATCCACTATAAACGATCGAACTTACAGTCCACTAGATAAGACAACGACACGAACTTTCTAACCTCTTGACTAAAGTTAATATAGTCCTCCTGGATTACGTGCCTCGTAACAACTCCTAACTGATATTCTGATAGCCCTCCTGAATTGTGTACTCCTGCACCAACTCCTGATTGCAATCTGATAGCTCTCCTAGATTGCGCGTTCCTGCACTAACTCTTTGACTGCAATATCAAAGCTCTTCTGGATTCTGTAACTTTATGGATTTATCTATTTCCTGTGGACTTTTTGAAGAACTCCGTGTTTCTTAGTAAGCTTGGTACTCCTGCACCAACTCCTGAATGGAATTTGATAGCTCTCCTGGATTGCGAGCTCCTGCATCAAATCCTTAGCTGCAATATCAAAGCCCTCCTGGATTCTCTAACCCCGGCTTTGTAGATTCATCTATCTTTGTGAGTTTCCTCGGTAATCTTGGTATTGGGATTGGAACTGATGTTTTCTCCGCTAAAAATAATCAGATCAATGAAAGTCAAAGTCTTTCAATTAATTGGAAGATGAAAAGATGAAGCTCTCAAGTTCTCTCTACGTTTCAACCTTCAAATTACGTTTTGTGGCATTCTAGTATTTATATGATAGGGTTAGGGTTGAATGAGCCAGATAAAAAGCCTTGAAATCACGATTAAAAAATTCCCGGCTAACCTTGTAGCTCGAGCGAAGCTCGACAACAGTCGAGTGACGGCTTGTCACTCGAGCGAGTACCCGACGACAGTTTAGCGAAAATGTTTATATTTCTGCTGCTCGAGTGAAGTCCTGGTGACAATCTAGCAAAATTGCGGCGCTATTTTTCCTTCTTTTCCATTTTCGAACCCTAGACCTAATATAACTCAATTTTTACTATTTGTAACTTACAGTTTGACTTTTACAACCTGTTTAATTTAGTCCCATTTATTCACAGACTTGCCAATTACATTATAAACTATTAAAACCTAACACGAACAATAGAGTGAGGGAGATGGGGCATTTCACATTATGAAATTGTATATGAGAGGAAGAGATTATTATGAGAATGTAGAATCAACCTTGCTAGTCTTACACGGACCTGCTTGACAGGTCCTTACAGGCCCCTCACACGTGTGGGACCTGCACTTTTTTTTAAACAATAGTGGGGGCTCGCCATTGTGTCTGCTCTGTAAGGGACCTACTTGCCTGTCAAGCAGGCAGATCCCTCTACAAGCAGCATTTTTGATCGGCTAACCTTGTAGCTCGAGCGAAGCTCGACAACAGTCGAGTGACGGCTTGTCACTCGAGCGAGTACCCGACGACAGTTTAGCGAAAATGTTTATATTTTTGCTGCTTGAGTGAAGTCCTGGTGACAATCTAGCAAAATTACGGCGCTATTTTTCCTTCTTTTCCATTTTCGAACCCTAGACCTAATATAACTCAATTTTTACTATTTGTAACTTACACTTTGACTTTTACAACCTGTTTAATTTAGTCCTATTTATTCACAGACTTACCAATTACATTATAAACTATTAAAACCTAACACGAACAATAGAGTGAGGGAGATGGGGCATTTCACATTGTGAAATTGTATATGAGAGGAAGAGATTATTATGAGAATGTAGAATCAACCTTGCTAGTCTTACACGGACCTGCTTGACAGGTCCTTACAGGCCCCTCACACGTATGGGGCTTGCACTTTTTTTTAAACAATAGTGGGGGCTCGCCATTGTGTCTGCTCTGTAAGGGACCTACTTGCCTGTCAAGCAGGCAATAGGGAGATGTTCGTCGTAAAAACTTGTGGAATACCCCTACTGTCAAGGGAATGCTCCAAGGGGTACTTGTGTAAGTGCGTATTAGTTTAATTTGTTTTCATGGCAGTGAATAGAACTGCAAAAGAGAATGAGAAAGTGCGTATTAGTTTAATTTATTTTCATGGAGGTGAATAGAACTGCAAAAGAGAATGAGAAACAAGTCAACAAAACGCAATGCACCGGGAGTAATGGGACAATAATTTTCTTAACACATCCATGTTTGAACTGTAACCATAACTTCTACGGTAGTGTACTCATATGCAACATCAAAATCTGGTTTGTCATGATTAATAATAATTAGATCTTCTTTTTATGCACCCTTAACTCGAAACTGTTTATATGAAAAATTGGACAAAGAATGTATTTTTTGAGAGTTTGAGCTGGATAACCTCCGCTCCTATTCTCACTATTAGTTTAAAATCATTAATTTTTGAATATTACTAATAATTCCCAACTTTTATATATACTAGTTCTTGCTCGTACGATGCACGGGCTGAGTTATTTTGAAGGTAAAGTTAGCATGTTAAATATGTAAAATTATGTTAAAT
>CAIGRS010034985.1:0-10248 GCA_903798395.1 Fraxinus floribunda | reverse complement strand
CTTTCGAAACAAACTTCTTCTTCACAAATGGAAGAAAATGTTTCTGAACATTCACCAAAAGGGAACTTGGCTTTAGCATTCTAGACAAAAGAATTCGTCATCGAAGACATGGTTAGTTATAACATGTTACTTCATTGCTTAATGAATCACGTGTGCTAACCACCTCCTTTCCCTTTCGATATTTTGTTGGTTTGAGTTAAAATTTTAATGATTGAGGAATTGTGGGGTAGTAGATTGTGTTTGTGAAGGAATTTAATTTAGAAATAATCTCTCAGCTTTANTCGAAGACATGGTTAGTTATAACATGTTACTTCATTGCTTAATGAATCACGTGTGCTAACCACCTCCTTTCCCTTTCGATATTTTGTTGGTTTGAGTTAAAATTTTAATGATTGAGGAATTGTGGGGTAGTAGATTGTGTTTGTGAAGGAATTTAATTTAGAAATAATCTCTCAGCTTTAGGAAAAATAGCTTGCATTTAAAGTGTTTGCTAAAATGACTAAGTGGAAAATTAGTATATAATTAGGCTAACTACAAATTGAGTAAAAAATCTTAACAAGCCTAATATTGCCTTCACCTCAAAAAAATAAAAATCTATGTGTTGCACGGAGGCAACTCCGTGCGCGCACGGGATTTTTTTTTTAAAAGGTGAGATCATAATACTTCTCATTTATACATGCCTTATAAGGTTTTTATCATATTATTATCAATTAAATAATTTATATTAATTCCATCATTATTACTAAATTCATATAAAATTGTTGAATATTTAAAATATAATTATAATCGTTTGTAATCTAATTATACTACAACAAAGAACAAGTCTTACTTCTATATAGGTAATATTTCATGCTACATATATAGAGAAGAACGTGGATATAACTCTTATGTTTCATAGGATTTAAATACCATATATATCCATAAAAATCATTCCTTATCTTTTTTTGTTTCCCTAATTTTTTCTTAAACATAATTTTCGCCCAACATATTTGCAGAAGAACCATGATGGAAGATCATATGCAAGAAAGGAAATCGAGATTTTTATAATTGAAGCTTATTAAACCTTGTATTATCTGATGTTAACATAAGAGAGAGAAAATCTTAACTTTAGCTTTAATGGTTTATAGAGGCAAATAACGAATCATTGCAAAATAGCATAATACATTAGTCTTGGTTGTTGTCAGCAGTTGGATCATAACGTAATATATAGAGTGTGTTTGGTAGAGATTAAAATCGGATTAAAATTGAAAAATTAGCTGTTATTGTTGACTTTTATTAGACGAGTAAGACCTAACAACGGCAATATTTTCAATTCTAATCTGATTAATAGCCTTACCAAACGGGCTCATATTCTTTTGTTTTTTTAATAAATACTTTATGGTTTATTAAACTTCGTGAATATATCGTATTTAAGGCATTTTCAGCCACATTATCGTAGAATGAGAATGAAAAATATAACCGTTATTCGTCATACAAGAAATAAAAATTCAAAATTGATGACTTGTAACCCTGCTAACATAGGGACTAAGGAGCTGACTCTCAACAAATTGAAACAATATTGGAGCTATTGAACATTGCAAAAGGATTAAAGGAGAAGTTTGAGCTGAGATGGCTATGCTTATGGCATTACCCTGCCTCTGCTTCTAAAACTACAATTTGCTATATTTTGAGAAGACACTTGGAAATTATCAGCAATAGGTAAAATAAACATTTTTCCCTTTCTTAACAACAAAACTTATTCACTTCATAGAAATCCTTCAATTGATAACCCATTTTCAAACCGTCTCAACTGCAGACACAAGCTTCCCAACAATTCAGGATGCCTGATATGGGTTCTGTAATGGCTAAACCTAATACTTCTGCTTCGGCTGCGGACGAGGATGAGGACGAAGACAAAGAAGAGGTTGACGAGACTGGAGTCGAGCCTCTGGACATTGATTTGGTCATGTCCAAGGGCAATGCTCTCAAGGCTCATAATGGAGACATGTAGTCAGTGCCATCATGGAGTTAACTACCTAAATGGGATTGTGAGCCTGCCATTTAGGCATACCTCTTGTGATAATTTTTTAATGGATCGTAGATTTTTGCTTCACTTAAGGTATTTCCCGAACCTTATTGAGTAATGGAACTATGCATTTTTGTGTTAAAAGTTTGTCTCTGATAGCCCGATTTTTTTCTATTTTTTAGTGCATTCAGTTTTTTGAACTTGTCTTGGTTTTACTCTTGATTGTCATCATAATGTGAGGCCCGATTTTGAGCTTTTCAGCACCTTTGACAGACCTTAAATAGTCTTGATTTCCTTCAATACATCTTGTATTGGGTGCGCTTTCTTCTTCTGAGTGAGTGGATAAGCTAGCCCGATAATCAATATATTTGTTCTACGCTGATGTATGCCTATCTTTGAGGTCTGGCTCTTGTGGAAGCAGCTTACTTATTGATGTCTCTTTTAAGTAAAATATCTAAGCTCAAATACTTGTGCGTGTCAAATATTTTGCTTCCTGACTGCATTGATTCTAAAAAATTACTCTTCCATTGATTCTAAATATTACTCTTCTTTTTTCTAGATTGAACATGTTCAAGAGCTCCAATTTGCTCCATCCCTACTTGAGATGCCAACATATGTTCTTTCGGGACATGTGCAATCATTTGTAATGCATCAACATATTTTACAGCTTAAAATTAGTGATATGTATGAGAAATCTTCTAGGTTGTATCGAATGGGACATCATTGTTGTTAGTTAATTCCAAAAAAAAATAACTCATTCATGCTTTATCATATGAAGGAAACCATCGACGAACAATTTCAAAATATAATCATCACTATTTTGTAGACGATAATCACTAACGTGCAACGCACGTTTTACTCACTAGTTATTTATAAAAGAGTAATGGTATTTAACAATTACATAATACTAAATCATAAATTTATTTAATTAAATCTATCAATTATTTAATTCATAAGACAAATTTAGATGAATAGAAGCTCTCGTTTGATCTTCATTTTTTTAATTTTTTTTTTCAACAACACATTCTTCAATTATTTTAATTTTTTTAAAATTTAATTTCACATATCATTTAATCATATATTAACGCTCATCTAGACTGAGGTTGATCCAACGAGGATGAATAGCATTATTCTTTTTAAAAAGACTGTTCCGTGTAATTTTTATTCTAAAAATAATCTAGATTTATACGTCATGTTAGCCAGGAGACAGGTGAGATTTGTTCTAATTGACGTGTTAGATTTTGAATAAACACACGTGTACAAACGATTCTAAACGTGTCTAGCTTTTACACAGAGTTCGACACCTCACCACATAGTGTGCTGTGCTGTGGGAGGGACAGAGAAAATAAATTGAACTTTTTTCATTCTTTTCCTTCTTAATATTTGGCAATTCTGGAGAGAACGAGAGTTAGTGGAAATGGGTGGCGATAAAGTGCTTAGGGCTCTGCTCGTGGTGGTTCTTGTGGCGATGGCAGTTGGAGAGCAAGAGGTTCAAGGCCCAGTGCACCATGTGGTCGGCGGCCCTACTTCCGACATCAGTTCTTGGTTGTCCGGTCGAGTCTTTAGGGTTGGTGACAAAATCTGTGAGCAACTTTCTTCTTCCAAGCTTTATGTTTTGAAGCATATGAAATTTGTTTTCTTTAGCTTAAAAAAAGTGAAAAACACATCTCCAAGAAAGTTTAGACAATTCAACTTTGGTATATGCAGGGTTCACCTACTCTGCACCACATGAAAGCGTCGTGGAGCTACAGAGCCAGGAGGAATTTCAATCATGTGATCTCTCGAACCCTATCAAGATGTACACGGACGGTGTAGATCAAATTCCACTTGAAAGGGAAGGGAACAGGTACTTTGTGATTGGCAACCAGGAAAATTGCAACAAGGGTCTGAAGCTACACGTTGATGTGAAGCCTTCGGAGACGCAGCGGCTGCCTAACCAGCAGCCGGTGTCATTTCCGCCTCCATCAGAGCCTAAGCCATTTCCGTCTCCACCGGCGCCTAAGCCAAAGCCCGAACCTTTCCCTGTTCCTGTTCCTGTGCCGGAGCCGGACACACCCTCTGGCTCGACCCAATTAAATGGGCTTTCGTTTGGGCTGTTTGTTGGGGTTGCTTTTTGCCTATCGATGGGACTTTAGTGGCCCTGCTCGTTAAGGGTCTGTTTGGATTGAGTTGAGATCCAATTTAGTTTAATTCAATTAATAACTGCTTTTGTCTGTTATGTGAAGAAACCCACTGGGCTTAGTTGTAATTGAACCAGTTTTATTGTGTTATTTTGGCGTGGTTTTTAAGATGTCAAAAGGAGCCTTTTGAAAGTTGCTTTTTAATTCATTAGGTTAATTTTGTACGAGTGTTACTTTTATTTAGCAGAACTTTCTAGCTTTTCTTTAAATATTCTTTCGAAAGAGAGCTCATTTACAATTTAGTTATCGAGTAAAAGCAAATGGGTCCTAAAACAAACATGCATTGGGCTCTTAAATCATAGCAAGCAAGCAATTTTTTTTTTATTTATAAGAGTTTTACAGTACTAAATTTGTTAAAATTAACAATAAATAAAATAAAATATTCAAAATATTTATATTACAATCAAATAAAATGCGAACATGTTTTAAACGATCACTTAAATACACCAACCAAAGTCACTTAACAGCTAAAGCAAACTAAAATTTGAGTGTAAAAAACGTTCAAATTCGTTTTAGAAATATTGAAAGATATGATTTTTTGTCAAATCATTGTACCAACATATAGCATATACTATGGTCATATATAACAAATAAGATGAGTGATAGATCATTTAAGGAAAAAAAATAGCAATGTCAACAATTAGAAATAGTGAATGAACTAATAAATAAAGGCAAGTTCATAAGAATGATAACATAAATTCATACACAATAATTAACTAACCAATGGGTAGTACTACATTCATGAATCCCTCACAAGTCATAATTCATAAACCAAAGATAGTTGAAATTCATACATAATAATTAGGATTTTTCTACTTTACCAGGCTTGAAAATGGCCTGGTAAAGTCCCCCCTCACAATGAGGTGGGTCCGATGAGGACCCACATCAATACAAAAAATCCCCCAAAAATGTACCACCCACCCATCAATGTGAGAGAGCCGAGTACCAGCCTGTGAACCAAAGCCTAGTAGCCCAGCTCGACTCTAATAACTAACTAACCAATAGGTAGTACTACATTCATGAATTCCTCACAAGTCATAATTCATAAACCAAAGATAGTTGAATCCATATATACCGTCATCAAGCTTTAAAGAAAATCACTCAAAATAACTTGCAATAAAGTTTTCTTGAACTCACACCTCTTGTTTTATATGATTGGACTGAAACTATATAGGTTTTATAAAATTGTTGGCAAATCTTACATTGACATATCAATCTAATGTGACAATAATATCAAATAAAAGAGCGACCAAAATGTGTGTAAATGCACTCAAATTGGCAAAAATATTGATGCATATCCTCACTTTTGTTACAGAGTGGAATAAGTATTCATAATCAACGAAGCAAAGCAAAGGAAATAATCTCACGAACAAACTCATTATTGAAAATAATTGTTTGAACAACAAAACAATTGATTTATATAATTTCCCAAACTCTCACCCCTCAATGACCGCTTTTCACAAGACCATAAAACATAAAAGAGTTTTTCAAATGAAAAAAAAATAACAACAATATAATAAAAAAATTCGCACACAACGCAAAAACTAGTAGAAATCCATGAAAATACTTTATTTTGTAAAAATCGACTAATCTAAAAACTGTGACATCTGTAAAAGTCATCAGAAATTAATAAAAATGCAAATATACTAACAATCAATTAATTTTCGTCGTAATCATATATATAAAATGAATATCAATAAAATAGAATGGGCAAATTAGCTAAAAAAAATAAAAATAAAAAAAATCAAGCAATTTAACTTTACATATATTTGGAGCAAGAGAGAATGTCGAGTATAAAAAGCTTGGATTTTGGAGAGATTGCGAACTTAACAGGAGGTCTAGGTTTTGATTTAACACGACAATTATTGGAGGTTTTAAATGTAATTAGTGGGTTTTAACAAAAAAATAAAAATGAAGGAAGGAAGGAAACAAAAATTTATTTTTTGGGCCCCCTAAAGAGCTGGGCCTGAGGCGGCAGCCTCTTGGGCCCCTTCCTCAGGTCCGGCTATGCAAACATGAACTATAAAGTTCCTTCAGATTTATTAGTAAATCTAGCAATATACAATCTCGAATTCATTGAGAAAAGACTTCACCTATATTTGGTCCAGTTTTTTTTAGAGATTATAAGTCCTTTTCTCCTACTAGTTAAGAATGAGATCACAAAATTCTTCCACGCATATATTTTATCTTATTCAATAATTAGAAGAAATAAAAGGCTTCACAACAAGTTACAATATTTATCAATCCATGAATTTGACAAATAAAACTTCCTCAGGCGCTCGTGGAGCAACATTCTCCAGATCAATAAAGTTTACCTCTCTCTCAAAACTACGTAGTTTGCCTCTTGGGTCTTCTGTATCTTTGATATTCTTCTCAGTGTAGCCGCGAAAGCATCCTTATCCTGCATACAAGTAATTTACCCACTTGTATCGTAAGCCATCATCTATGTACTTGATTTATTAAGCAGATAAAAAACACCCAACTAGCAACCATTAATAATCCAACAAGAAAAGGGACCATCAAGTTGACACAATTTCTTACCTCTTTTGACTTCAGTCTAGATTTAAATTTGCCAACAAGATCCTGTGTTGTCACTTGTGTCTTCTGCATTAAAACGGCCTTGATTTCATCTGCTGTAACTGGTCCAGTAGGTGGCGTAGCCCCAGTTTTTGAAGGTGCTGATGGTAATGCACTTTTAGAAGGTGTACTACTTTTTGCTACGGACGCAGTCTCATTTTTCACAGATTTCAGTTCCTTAATCACCACCACCCAAAAAAAATATATGTATTAAGAAAATAAAGACGGAGCGATGTGGTGAAGTTTTCGAGAAAAAAATGAAAGACGGTAAATAAGTTTCATCTAAAGTACACTGAAGGCAACTACTTACATTTTCAGTTTTTGATTTCTTCATAGGTGTAGCATTAGTTGTTTTTGACTCCTCACCACTGACTTTTCTTTTCCCCTTTGAAGACTTGGAAGTAGGTGGGGTTCCACGACCAGATCCAGAAGCAGCAACTTTCAATGGACTGTTATTCTCAACCGGTTCTTCTTTAAGAGCTTCCTTCTTTGGGGCAAGCACGGGAGAAATGTCATCTTCCATCTAACAAAACAAACAAAAAAATGCACTCTTGTTGGCAATAGTAAGAGAAATGAGGTCAACTATAACTCCTCACAACTTTGCCAAACTGCAAAAGTAGATAGAAAATGAACAGTCAAGTTTCTATTAGGTTTTGTGCCACTCAACCAAATGCAGCCATCAGGGGTTAAAATAAGATGAGAAAGTCAGTGTTGATAAAATTTTAAATAAATTTGTCCCCATCTTTTAATAGAGATTAAGCATTTAGATGAGTTCAACTCTCATCGTCAACCATTTATGAAACTGACAAAAAATGAATCCAGCCTGCACGTGAGAGGAGGTGTTGTAGGCTAAATTTAAATAAATCAAGCTTAAGGTTTAGATGAGATGTGGTTCAACAGTCCGAGTCCCCAGCAGAAAGAAGGGTTCAGGTTTGTCTGCACAAATTTATCTAAAAAATACAGCACTTTTTGTGAATCATTGTAACAGAACTGCATATAATTTCTCCGAGTGATGAGTTATTTCATTTTAAGCCCCTCGTGATAAATGGATATTCAAAGTACTCCATAAAATAATTTTGTTGCTCAACATAGTCTTTAGACAATAGTTACAGGAAACCTACATCTAGCAACCTAACAGAACTGCATATAATTTCTCCGAGTGATGAGTTATTTCATTTTAAGCCCCTCGTGATAAATGGATATTCAAAGTACTCCATAAAATAATTTTGTTGCTCAACATAGTCTTTAGACAATAGTTACAGGAAACCTACATCATCGTCGTCGTCATCGTCCTCCTCCTCCTCCCCATCTGAATCACTCAGCCCATTAGCTCTTCCAAGCAGTTTCTTCAACTCCTTCCCAGATTTGCTCAGCCCTCCCTCTTCTTCATCTGCTTCATCCTCATCTTCTTCATCCTGAAACAAATTCAAAATGCCAGAAATATAACACATGAGATCATGGATCACATTACAAACAGAACCATCAGCAATGGAGAATATGGAAGACAGAACAATCATTTGTTAACATTTAATGTGTGAAGACAACCTCCAACAAGATATCATAATCCAACTTCCAAACTAATCATATTCCAGAAAGGGAAGTGAACTTCATGGAGAGAATAAGAGTTACTTTTCAAAATAACAGAACAAAAGAAGCAGCAGCTGCTACACATATATTCCCCATTTAAAGGAAAGGAAGACATCTCAAGATTCAAAGGCACTTTAATGCTAATTCTTGTAACATATAGTGTCTTCATTGTCCCCAAGATTCCAACAGAATTAGTAAAAAAATTTCCTCTTTCAGATATGCCTTGCTGTAAAGGTACCTAGAGGTGTTGTCATGGTTTCCATCCTCACTACTTGTTCTGATGTCAAAACATTGAGGACATATGACTTTGTCAACAAAAAATTGTCACGCGAGTACTTCATGAAGTACCATCCAGACCATGTGTAGATGACCGCTTATTGGCTTAGTGCATATGGCTTCGGGGCATTAGGCACCTTCAAGCCAACTTTATGCATCTCAAAAGAGTATCTAAAAACCCAGTAAAAGACTGGAACATTGCCGGCTGCGTTAAACGTTAATTACTAGATATTTACACTTAACTCCTGCACACAAAATTCATCCTCATCTCTCTCACTCCGGCGTATGGTTTCATAGAGCATTCCAGTAACCAAAACCACCATTTTCTCTACGATTTGCAACTTTCTACAATCTGGAAAGGATCTCACACCTCATAATCATCTCAGATAAGAGCATTTATGTGGACAGGACTGCATTCAACCCTCAATCACTTTCAATCAATGTACATAGCTAAGCATACCCTATACCATGCACTGCATTTTTCTAGCCACTGTTGCATGTCATGATCATTAAGTTTAGAGGCACAAAGATAGCAATAATCTAATACAATATGAAAGCAAGCAACACGTGTAGTAATTATTTTGCATAACTGTACACGGACTGGAGCAATTTAAATAATCACCTGCTTAATTTCTGGAGGAGCAGGGATTTCTGGGGCCAAATCCTCTCGTTCCTCAGGATCATTTCCGACAGCTTCATCGTCATCAGTGAAAATTTCTTCATGCTCCCAATCATCACCTAGAGAATAAAATCCTTATAAATAAAATCAACTCACTTCTTGAGAAAGCACCTCAGCAAGGAACTGTAATGCAGCAACTGTGATGATTGACATATCTACTTCATCAAACTATCCAAAGATACAAGGACAGCAGTAACATGCATATTCACATGACAGTACTCATAGGAATAAAATTTGATGAACAAACTCGTGAAATGATCCAACATATAAAATACCATCACTAAATTACTTTTTTCCGAGGAAAATATATGGTCAGACCACTCAACGACTGCAGGTGTGTGTTCAACATAATTCTTACTGGCCCAACTATAGGCTCATGGTCTAAGGGCACACCCGATTAATCACCCTTGTTTTGACATCGCACAACACAATGAAAATCCCAAACAAGTGCTGGAGGCAAAAAACCTTTTAAGCATGCAATAACAAAGAAATTACAGAAACCAGACCCTTTTCAATATCATCATCATCAAAATCAAGATCGCCGCCTCTTGGTCCTTCTTCATCATCGTCCCCACCCTTTTTATTGAGTCCGAGCCTATTTTTCCTAGCCGCCTCTTCTTCTTCATCTTCCTCTCCCCTATCAGAAACATTAGCTTCATCATCGTCCCCTGAAGTTTTTTTACGACCTCTCGCACTACCACCTCCACTTTCCCCATCATCAAGCTTTTCTACTTCACCAAAGGCGGCAGCTCCATTATTTGCTGCTTTCATCATCCATCTTTGGTACCCATCAGCAGTTTTCCTCCTATTTTTCATCTTCTCTTCCGCTTCCTCCAAAGTGAGTTGCTTATATTGTGCCACTTTGTTAAAATTGTACCTAAAAACAAACAAAAAATAAACTAAGTCATGTTCCCAATAAATTTAGGATCAGCTAAAAGGAAATG